>CAODLS010028912.1:0-11501 GCA_948243855.1 Flueggea neowawraea | reverse complement strand
GAACTTACACAATTGCATAATACTCCCACTTGAGCTGATCAACGTAGTTGATTTTTTCAAAGTGGTTGAGTTGCGTGCATTAACTTCACATTATCCCTTATGACCACATGAAGTAGCAAGAAATGAAAACTAGGTCATTCAATAGTTAGGTTCTACACCTTAACAAAGAAACCATTTTTAATGCCAAAGTAATATTCTACTTAACCAAGATTTAACAAATACCATAATTTTTAGAACACAAATTGAAGACAAACTTCAATATGATCACGACAGAATTTATTGCAAGAAAAAGTTTGGCTTTTGTACAAGACTAACTTGTACACACTAACACCTTAAACTCCACTTTTGAGCTATTCTTTGCATACTCAACTTGTTCCTTCTTAGAACTAGTTGGTATTGAATAAAGTTATGCCATAACTTCATTGTAAGGATCATAAAAGTTGAATTAATCGTCTACTACTGACGAAATTCAATAGAAAACATCGAACAAGGTAACTCTTCTCACTTGCATGAGTTTGAGCAACACACCCTCAAAGGTGCATTATCTTACATATTGTGCGCCTTTGATTTTTAACATTTCACTCACAAAATGTCGGCATTGCTCATGTTCGTGGATTTTCTCATAATTCTGTCTAGTCTCCACTTCTTAAGGACTTAAGGTTCTTAACCTTTTTCCTTGCCTTTGTATTGGAATTTCTCCAATAGAATAAGACGTTATCGAATTCTTCACGATCTCATGCTTGAGATAAATGTGAATTAGGCGTAATTCGATTTGCTCCTAACTTCTAGGCAAGAAGTAGAAAACTACTTTGGACCTTGTATTTGATCAAACAATGATCAGGATCACTAAGCTCTCTAATCATATAGGTCTTATGCCTCTACTCCCATGATTAGGTTGTTATAACAAGTATCATTCGATGGTCAAAAATAATGAGCTTAGTTAGTGTCACGTCAACTAACTGCTCCTTAAATGTAATTTAAAAAATTATTGCACCATGATACTTATAAAATAACCAAGTGAATTCATCATCCTTTGTACTAACAAAATGATGGATGTAGTGGAATTTTCTAACTTCCTCATCTCACAGATATTTTAGTCCAAAATATGTTGAGTGGTATTCGACTCATAATTGAATTTGGACATAACCAAGTTCAAAGGGGCACAAGCTTAGTTCTTAGAGTATATGATAAATTTTTCTAATCTACGAATTAAGATTATTGCCACCTAAACTCAACATAGTTTTAACATACACATATGTATGTCTTGACATCAATCGACTTTTACAAGCAGTGAATCACACAAATAACATTGATAAATAACAAGACATAATTGCACACAAGTAATTCATTCGGCAGTACAAATATATTTACTATCCAACCAAAAATTAAACTAGCATAACATTTTATTAAGCTTTGAATCGAAATGTACACTACGTGCACATTTACCATATTGGTCTTAACAATTAACCATACTATATTTAATTTTATAGACAATAAATAATGACTGTTTGGATTTACTTTTAAAGTTCACTTGACTTAGGGGAATCTATGTTGATCATCTCAATTATTTAGACAAACTCAATAATTTGACAATATATTCAACATATAAAATATTACATAAAATTAAGGCAAATTAACACAATAATAACCAAAGCAATAAATGGAATAACCATCATTTATTACACCAACATGTAATCCAAACAATCTATCTCAATGTTAATATACATACATTAACATTGGACAACATTAACATACAAATAATGTTAATATCCCCAAAGAATAATACTACACAAATATAGTATTAAACTTATGTATGCCAATTGGATACACGATGAACCTTTTTCCAAAGTGTTAAAATAGAATTCATAAGTAGACGTGCCAACTTATCAAAAATCTTATAAATCATACGACCTTAAAGTGGATCTCCCACTTGTCACGATCTCTCTTTTTGCGATCATGGTGATCTTGGACATACCAATTTCAGAACGTTCTTAACTCACTAGAATCTCTAAGTGTCTTTCCTCAACACTTAGAAAATCATGTTTCCATGAAATTCTAGTATAGACCAATAGTTTAACCAATACCGATGATGAGTATCATCATCTTTTATGAAGTAAGTGAACCTTCATCGCCATTGTACACTTAATGCACAGTCAAATCTCCTTTATGACCAACACCGTCCAAAAATACTCTATTTTGTGAGTCGTGCAAATACTTCCTTAATTCGCACTATGTTCAACACAATGTGGTTTTATCTCATTCGTATATTGTAATAAATTACAAAAAAATGAGTATATACATATTCGCATATTTCTCAAATAATTGAAATCTAATTTCAATTATCTAAATGAGAACTACATTTGCACATTTTAAAACTAATTATTTTGAAAACTAATTTTCAAAATAATTGTTGGTAGCAAAATGCAATTTCTCATAATTTTTGAGCACTATTTATACTCCAATAAATTGAAAAAAATAGTTCAAGAACTCAAAAAATTGTGAAAAATATACAAAAAATTCCAAGAAAATCTAAATTTTATATCTGCAAAAAATGGTGGTTGGGGCACGTGGCACGCGCCTCCACGCACCACATGGATGAGCGAACGTGCCTATAAGCCCCAACAAGTGCCACACATGTGGCATCTAATTTTGACATGTGTCGATTACAGACGACGTTACGTTTCACCGTCACATGAAAGCCATGTGTCAACATCCTACGCAGCCACATTTCAGCGTCGAATATCGCCACGTGTCAACATTGCACAATGTCACATGTCACAATGAGGTTTTGAACACGTGGAAACTATGCCACGTGTCACCATATCATTGGATACATGTGATGATGTGGTTGTCCAGTCAGCATACCATGTGTCACCAACGTGTACGCTTACGTGACATTATTTGCCACATGTCAGACATTGATTGGCTGCTGAGACTCTTTTCACATGGCATTGACTGACACGTGTTGTCTTGTCATTGGGCCACATTTATGACACGTGGCGACATCTGATTGGTCGACGTGGTGTTCCAGAAACTTCTGTCACGTGTTGCATTCTGAGTGGTCTGCGTACAACCAATAGAAACGTGCCACTTCGCCGTTTCTTATTAGATGAATAAATTCATCTGGGTATCCTCATTCAGTATTTTTCGATCTTGTTTTCGTCCATTTAACGACCTTTCCGATGGAATTTCGTGACGAAATTTTGAAAGGTAACGTTTTTGAGGTCGTTGATCTAAAATCTTTTGTCAGAATTTTGAAATTCAACTTTTAGATTTTGACTCCAGACGGACTCGAACCAAAAACGACGTTCGAGATGAAAAGTCGAATACCAAAAAATCACAGTAGGCATCCTAGACAAAGACCAACAATATTTTCGAAACATATTCACAAAACACATGTTGGCTCTAATACCAATGAAGGAATCCTATACCGATTAACAAATAAACAATATAATAAATAGGCTCGACTTACTAACCTTGATTCCAGCGGAAGTTAGCAGCGGAGCAGAACCAGTTTTATGTTGGTCTTGTGAGCAAACCACAGTTGAAATGTCAACGGGAATGTCCGACTGTTTCACAGTCTAGATGTCACACGTGATATGTGCAGGACTCAGGATAGGAGGTCAAACCTCTCTATCTCTCTTTCTCTCCAGGTTGAGAGCTCTCTCTCTCTCTCTCTCTCTCTCTTTGTGTGTTGTAATTGTATGAGGGAAATGAAGGATCAAAGCTCCTTATATAGGCCATCAAACGGGCTAACAAACTCATTTCATCCCTAACTCAATTGGGCTTGTCAATTAGCCTCTGTTCACGTATCGGTTCACACCTTGACTAACCGAGTTTGATTCTCCTCAATTGAGCTTTCCAATTGGTCTCAGTCCATGGTCTTGGTTCACACATTGGCCGACCGAGTTTGGTTGACCTGTCATAGGCGGACTACATTTTCCAACAAGCCAAAAAAAAATTATGTCTCAAATTATTTAACCCACAAATCATACCAACCTAATTAAATGGACCCGTGTGAAGGTGGCACTATCCAACATCTTACCTCTCAAATTTAACAGATTAATCTTTTCAACCACAAAGTAGTAAATGAAGAATGGTGGGGTTAGCTTGTGATCCAAAGATTATTTTTTTGTATTCTCAAAACTCAATGACATGTCAGTGATTAGTAAAGTTAATACTTTTTATATATCTCGAGGTTTGACTGTACCGTCACGTCGCATCACACGAGTGGGAACATACACTAAGAAGATTTCCTATTCTTATTTCACTTAAAATTAAATAATCAGTAATTAAATTAAATAATTATATATAAAATTAAATAATTTTTAAAGACACAATTAAATAATTATTTCTTTAAATTAAATAATTTAAATTACAATTAAATAATTTAAATATTTAATAAAAAAAATTTTAAAGAGTTTTCATTATTTTATACTTGTGTAAAGAAACCTAGAACTTCTTGAAGACCCATGAATGATCCTATTCCAATACCGTAAAGCTGAAGTTGATTTGATGTCAGAAATATTAACTCAGTTTTTAAGATCCCTATGAAGAATAACCATTTTTGGGATTAATTAATTGTTTCTTTTCGGCGATTTTTATTTTAGTTTTCCGAGGAATGATCTCAATCAAATTCCTTACTGTAATTTTCAATTCGATGAAAGAGCAATACTAGACTTTTATGTTATGACAAACTGGTCATTATCATTTTTGCCATATATCATGTCAACAGTCAAAAAATGGTGTTGAAGGTCACGTTAAGCGTCCCTTTAAACACAGGGAAAAAAAATTAAGGACGTCCCAAAGTCACTATTTAGTGTCTATTTTTTATTTCCAAGGTCAAAAAGTTTGAAAATTGTAGATGCTCGTTAAAAGTTCTACAAATGCGTCTACAATACCATAAAAGTTGTATATACATCACTCTGATGTAACGTTATTGCATATGACAGTGTGGATGTGTTTTATATGATGTAACCTTAGTAATCCTTGTTTGAACTTTATTATCTATCTGTTCAATCTATTAAAAATCTCTATAAGTTAATATTAATTTTGGTTTAATTAGTAGTGAACAATATTGACTGAATCAGGTAGGGTTGAACGAGGTCAGCCTCTCAAACAATTGATATAGTGGTTATATAATATGTCAAATTATCCAAACACTAATATTTGGATTATGTAGGTATGATTCATTAATTTTTTTGGTGACAATATAAGTGCAAAAAATTTGAGTAACACCTCAAGCCAAAAATTGAGAGACTGAACTTGTAACACATGATATATACCAAAATAATCAGAATTGATACCCTTGCCCAAGGGAATTTAATTTAATGTACTGATTTAATGGTCAATTATCAAATCATTTTCATATTTTACGTGATCAAAGAAGTAATTCTATCTTTGTTTTATTTTCTATTTTTGCACAATCAACGCCTAGAAGGTGCAATAATTAAGACTCGAAAAAGAAATCAATAGCATGTGTAAATTAGTGGACACTGGACACCGATGGACAAAGCAAGCTAAAAATTGAGAGACTTTTAAGCAATAAGTAGCCGTCCTGTCCGGTTCAAATTAGCCAAATCTCCAATCAATCACAAAGTCACCCACATTTACCAACCACCAACCAACTAGTTGCCAAGTTAACTAATTGAAATTAATTAAACACTGTAATTACCACGTAAAACAGTAAAAAATGATCGCTTAATTTCAATTCATTCACAAATATATGTGGCGATATTAATCAACTTATAAATTATTAATATTAAAATTATCTTCAGTATAGATCAATAACACTAAAACGTCAAATAAAATGATTTATCAATATGTGGTGATGATGAATTAGTAGAATGTGCCAAACTCGGTTGAATAAATAAATTAGATGGCATGGCTAAGCCAATGATGATGAAGCATGTAATGCAGTGGTTGGGTCCCACAAGTTGGCAAAAATGATAATGACCAGTTTGTCATAACATAAAAGTCTAGTATTGCCCTTTCATCGATCAAAATATAATTGAAAATTACAGTACGGAATTTGATTGAGATCATTCCTCGGAAAACTACAATAAAAATAGCCGAAAAGAAACAATTAATTAATCCAAAAAATGGTTATTCTTCATAAATAAATAAAAATTGAGTACAATTTAAGAAAATCTGATTAGTGTTGTATGAATTTGACCAAGTATACATGTGTTGGTCAAGTTCTTTTTGTGCATCTATGCAGAACATGACAGGAGAAAAAAAAAAAGCATTATGAACCTTTATATAGTAGCATCTTAGTTATGGTTGTTTTGGTTGGCAATAATAAAGCTCAACAGCCTGTGCTGTTGTTTTGGACATTAAAAGGCCAATATAAGATTCAACAAGAAAAAAAAACAATTAAGTGTAGTCTAATTAATGTTTAAAAGGCTAAATTTGACGATAATTACTTAATATTTACAGATGAATGTTTCAAGTTCGAATTTTGATAGAAATAAAAGATAAAATAATTATTTTATACTTTATCTACCCCTTATCTTAAAAAAAGTATAGTCTAATTAATGAAAGTTCAAAGTAATGTATTTGGGCCATATAATTATAATTTTTCAAAAATGATGCTAGCAATTTGATAAAAGAAAAATGATGCTAGCAATCTTATCGGGGTACTCATGGTATGGATGAAAAGTAGGTAGACCTTTTAAAAAACCAAAAGGATTGTATACTCTGAAAACAATGGTTCTCTTTCATTTGAAAAACGAAAATGATAAAGCAGAAATGACAATTGTCACCAAAATATGGGACCTTTTGCAGGATTTAGTGATTTTTTTTATCATGCAAACACAAAGTTTGAACAAAAAGAATTTACTAAACTATTTTATTCATGGATATGTATAAGAAGACTATTAATTATTTTTTAATGCTCTTTTCATTAAAATATTAACAAAAACATTTTTTTTAACAAGACAATAATTTGTCTTGTCTCATTAAAAAAATGCTTGTTCATTAATGTGTCTGATCTAGGCTGAGACTTTTAGGATTCAGGTCCAAAGTCATCTTTTTTTTTTTTTACAGCAAAAAAGAGAGTCGGATGCGATCAGTAGTAGCATATCATTGCTAGATGTGACGATGCAGATATTACTCTTTGCTGCGGAATGTTCGAAGCCCACTACTGTGAGGAGGCTGAACCCGGTAAGATGACCGAGTCCTGTCACTGCAGCACCCAGAAAGAGATAACGGAGGATTATGCCCATCAACTCAGCTCTAATGCTGAATCTATGTCCAGTGGTACATAAACAAATGTTGGTGATGTGTTGTTGTTGGTACGTTGATGCTTTTCCATATTTTCAAATTCTAAACGTCTTGTTTATATGTTGTTTATACATTGTTGATATCTTTTGTTTGTATGTTATTGATTTCTTGTTTCTATAGTGTTGATACCTTGTTTATATGTTGTTTTCAAATTCAATGCATCTTGTTTATATGTTGTTGATTTTTTTTATTTATATGTTATTGATATTTTGTTTATATGTTCCTTTTAAATTCAAGCCGTTTTGTTTATATGTTATTTGAATGTTGTTTATATGTTGTTGCTATATTGTTTATATGTTGTTTGAATGTTATTTATATGTTGTTGATATCTTCAATATACAATGAACATATACTAAACAAATTCTAAACAAGTTTTAAACAAACTTGAGAATTTTTGTTGGGTCCGAAATCTGTGTTGATTGCGTAAATCCGTAATTTTGAAATTTCTATTTAAAATATTGAAAGTGTGTCACATGAATCCGTAATTTATGAATCTAGTTCGTGTGTATATATATTTGACTCTATATTTAAACAATAGAATACTATTGAAGTGAAAATTATGTTAAATCTTTTGATTACAATCTACTTTGCTGGTGCTCAGAAGTATTGTTGATGAAACTAACCTAGATTTGCTTTTATATTTGATTAGGTTCTCTTAGCAGGTGGCACAGATACTTCATCATCAACTACAGAATGGGCCATGTCTGTTCTGTTAAATAATCCTGAAATTTTGAAGAAAGCACAAACGAAATTGATAATATTGTTGACATGAACGCCTACTCAATGAACTTGATCTGGAAAAACTCCCTTATCTTCACTGCATTATAAAGGAAACTACGAGAATCTACACAGTTTCTCCATTGTTTGTGCCACATGACTCATCAGAAGAGTGCACTGTAGGAGGCTATCGCGTGCCGGAGGCACGATGTTGCTACTGAACGTGTCGACGATACAAAGGGATCCAACAATATGGGAAGAACCCACAAAATTTAGGCCAGAGAGATTTGAAGGTGTTGAAGGAATGAAAAATGGGTTCAAATTCTTGCCATTTGGGTCAGGACGAAGGAGTTGTCCTGGAAAGGGTTGGCTATGCGCATGGTTGGGTTGGCATTAGGCACGTTACTTCAATGCTTTGATTGAGAGAGAGTTGGGAATCACATGGTGGACATGACTGAAGGTCATGGAATTATAATACATAAGGCTCGACCTTTGATAGCTAGGTGTAATCCACGTTTACTCATGTTGAAGTCTTTTGCACAAATATGAACTGCACTTGCAACACTGAAAAATAAATGTGATCAGAATAGTTTCTTTGTCTATTGTTATTCTCATGCATGGTTAGTTGTACCATTACAAAAATTAAAATTCAATAAATAAATGTGTATTTTTCTTTGGAAACCAATTGCATATGTTTTACCATTTTTTCTTGTCACTCTTTGCATTTAAGATGAATAATATAGTGAGAAGCAACAAATGGAGAGAAATTTTCGAACTCTGGCATATCGATCCTCATTGATGAGCGAACTTAAATGGCACAAAAGTGTAGAGGTGGCAATTTGTGTCAATATGTCCTATTCGTGTCGTGCAATTCAAGATGACACAATTAGACAAGAGAAGAACATAACTGATTAATAAAGGAAAAAGTAGACATTTATACTAAAACAAAATGCCACTTTTTTTAATTTTTCCATTACATGGAACTTGTTTCTAAAAATTTAAACGAGGAAGACACTAATCTCCAAATTGCCATTTTTTGAAAAGCACACGTGAAATTGCCAAATTTTTACGAAAAATTGATTTTTTAGCAAGAAATTGATTTTTCTTGAGAAATTGTATTTTTTAAAATAAAAAATATTTTTAGTCCAGATTTTATTTTTTTGGTTCACAACGGTTCATAATGGTTCACATATTAAGTATATAGTTCATATTTTTCAAAAAAGTATAAATAATTTTTTATTTAATTATTTTGTTAAAAAATTCAGTTTTATCAATTTTTTTATTCGCAATAGTTCACATGTGTGTAGTTCTTTTTGGTTTACACAATATATATTTTTAAAGGCTCATAACGATTCACATAATTCTTATTTTTAAAAAAATTTAAATGAAATATTTTAAATATTTTCAAAATTTTAAATGAATTTTACCCTCAAAAAATATTTTTCTTCGATCGATTTTGCCATTCACAATGGTTCACAAAATGATATACATTTTAATGAATCATTTTAAACTAAGAAACAACAAATTCACAATTTGTGATTTGGTTGACAATAGTTCACAAAATAGTTCAAACAATACATTTTTTAAAAAAGTCTAAAAGAATTATTTAATTTTTTTAGAAATATTAGACAAATTTTTTCTATTAAAATATTTTTTAGAGTAGATTTTGACGTTCACAATGGTTCACAGAATGATATAAATTATATTGTACATTATTATGAACTATTGTGAAAAAAATTTAATATTTAAAAAATTGTTAAAATGAATTTTAAAACAACAAAAGTTCAGTAACATTAAAAAAAAAACAAGTTCATGGACATTATATGGTAAAATAGCATTTTTAGGGACTTAAAAATAATTTTACACTAATTCAAGAAATCTAGTGTTTCATCTGCCCCAAACTCGTCACTGCCTACTATAAAAAAAACCCTAGCAGAATTTTCCCACCGCCGCCACTGCGTTCGCATTCCTTACTACCGCGTTTTTGCCTCTCTCCAGCCGCAACGTGTCTTAGATGAGCAATGAGAAAAGAGATCGATAAAGAGACGGCGATGAGCGACGAGAGGAGAAATTGACGAAGAGGCGACGAGGGCAATAGAGGCGGCGAAGACACACAAGAGAAAAGGAGAGAGAGAAAGATCGATAGAGAGAGCGGCGAAGAAGAGAACGCGAACAAAGATCGGCATAGAGGAGTAGCGAAAGAAAGAGAAAGGTTCTAGGGTGGCGTGGGGTGGGTAGCGGCAGCGTGGGGTAGGTAGGTTTGGTGTGGTAGTTAGGGTTTGGGATGAGATAGAGAGAGAGAGAGAGTGAGAGAGAAACTAAACACAGAGAAAATTGAAGAGACAGAAAAAAATTTAAAAATAAAACAAAAAAAATAAAATATATATAAAAATGAATGTGGTATTTTTAAAATATAGTTTCAAACATATGAAATTTTTAAAAAGCAATCATAAAACTGAGATTCCTGTAGAATTAAAACATGGGTTGTCATTTTTAAAAAGTGTTAATGAACGCATATTTATACATATTTATATGCATTAATTCATATTGTTTTGAACACGAATTGAGTGTTTGCCATTAGTTTTGGTACTTTCATGCTTTATATTGTGTTTTTCAGGTTAATTGATGTTGTCTTGATGAAACGAAGGAAAACAAGTCGAAACAGGACTTGAACGATGACATTTGAGGCATTTGGAGTGAGACACGACCTAGGATGCAAGACCCACGGCCGTGGACAGCTTGAGGAAGCAAATCCGTGACACAACTGAGCATCCACGGACATAAATTGGAGGTCCACAGTCGTGGACAAGGCCGTTGTAATACCCCGAATAATTTTAATAAGAATTTTTTTATAATTATATTTGGAGTAATTATTTCGAATAATTATTGGTGGATAATTATTTTTGAAATAATTATTTTTGGATAATTATTTTAAATAAATTTGGGTAAATTTTTGAATTTTCATTTTTGGTGATTAAAGAGTTAATTTTGTATTTTTGAGGTTAATTGGGTGATTAATGAAGGTTCTGAATGATTTGGAAGTGTTTTGGGTAAGTGAAAATTGATGGAAAATAGAAAATAAATTCTAGAAATTGAGGACCGAACGACCGGTCGTCTGTTGTTGATGTCAAAACGGTGTGTCATTTGATCTGGGATGACCTGTCGTTCATATGAGTTGGAGGAAACGACGCATCGTTTGTGCTACAGTCGTCGCTGTCGTTCGCGCGTGAACGCTATCATTTGCATGCGTGTTGGCTGCCCAGGGACCAAACGACAAGTCGTTTTGGGTTTGGGTTTTTATAACCCAGCCGACCCGACCGACTAAACCAACCGACATTCATTTTCTTTCTTCGACTTCATTGTTCACGAAACCCAGAATTTCATGTCTCTCTCTCTTCGGGATTCTCTCTCTCTTTGTTCCTCTTTCATTACCAAGATAATGTGATTTTCTCTTTCTCTCTCTTGTTCTTGCTTGGTTTCATGGTTAAACCGATGGGTTT
>CAODLS010028826.1:0-26040 GCA_948243855.1 Flueggea neowawraea | reverse complement strand
TCTATCATACATAGAATCTCTCGATTACACATGCACGAAACAATATTGGAATCGAAAGGCTAGCAACAATCAATTCAACAATACGCAATATAAATCATAACTGAGTCGCAATCCATAAATCAATTGAATAAATAACATAATCCAACATCAAATAATCTACCTAGGTTTCATCACATCTAGGTACACAATACAATTAGTTCATAATTAAAGAGAGATATACAACAAGAATAAAGAGAAATCTAGAGAGAGAAGGAAAACCTATGACGAATCCTCCAATTCTTCGTGAAATCGCTTCGTTCTTGATGCCCAATGTTGTTCTCCTTTGCTCCCACGTCCTCTAGCCTCTAAAGATGTGAAATTGTGTCTCCAAGTCGGCTCCTTCTCAATCAATGCCGAAACCCCACTTAAATAGGCGATTTAGGGCGTCTGGAATAAGACACGGGCACGGGCACGGCCGTGCCCAAGCTTCCCCGTCCGTGTACCATCAATTTCCCACAAATTCCGCACTTGAACACAAGACACGGGCACGAAATCATCTCCCTTCTTCCCACAGCCTCCAACATTATTGGTAGCCAGGGTTGAGCTTTCAACAGTAGAATTTTGAGTCTTTTCCCAACATCACCTAACGCCTAATTTCCTCCCTTCTGACTTTAGCAAATACTTCCTTAATAGAAGGAAGGGGCTTTCGTCCTATGATCCTCCCTCTAACTTCATCAAATTCCACGTTCAGACCAGCTAAGAACTTGAAAATTATGTGGTCCTCAACTGTCTTCCTAAAATGGTTGCAGTCCTTTGGACTCTTCCATTCATAATCATTGAAGAGATCTAGGTCCTGCTAGAGTCGTTTCAAAGTATGAAAATACTTAGTAACATTGTTGTCACCTTGGCATACTTCTCCTAACTTCAAGGTAATTTCATAGACTTGGGGATTGATTTCCAAGATCAGAATACATCTGATTCACATTGTCCCATAGCTCTTTGGCAGTATGATAACACATATAATTAGTGTTGATTTCCTCCTCCATGGAATTTACTAACCAAGTCATCATCATGGAGTTCTCAGCATCCCATGTTCCATAGCTAGGATCATCAATTGTTGGCTCCTTCTTTTCTCCAGTCAAATATCCAATCTTTCCCCAACCTCTAATATACATCTTGACAGATTGTGACCACCGTAGGAAGTTTTCTCCATTTAGATGTATATTGAAAATTATGCACTTTGATGACTCAGATATAATTTTGCAGAAGTTGGAGGACTAATTTGTAATTTTACATAGATTCTGGTTTTTAAGTCAAGATCGATAAACCTTTGATCGGAATAAGTTTTGGGTATCATGTGAGTGTCAGCATTTGCATTTGCATTGCATTCAGTATTGTCACACTACTAGTGCCAAATTTTGATATCTACTTGATATGTTTGTTTCAGCTCCTTGCTCCTGTCATCAAGACCAACCCCCTACTAGTGGTGCGTGATTGGTTTAGCTTTTGCTTTGGACTCTAGATGAGTTCGATGACAGTTTTAGACACTTAGGCCGTGTCTTTGGAAATCCTATTATTTTTTATATGTTGAGATATCACCTGTAATCTGATTAAGTAATAGATTGGCTAATTAAAGCTAGTTATATGATAAATTGGTTTTCCTGTATATTTTGAATGGGTATATATATCAGTTCTCTAATTTTATAACTTTGATATGCTTGTTGTCTGTTAAGAGTTTTACATATACATTTGGGACACCTCAGCTACGGGATACATAGCATTTGGTATATCAATGCTTAAAGATGACCCTTAGTTACCAGGGTAATTTGGTGACCGTGTGTTCAATCTAACACATGTATTTTAGTGACATGCAATCACTAATGTGCATGTACTTAGTATAGATCCCGTTATTCAGTGGTAATACCACTCATGTATTTAGTCCCATTATCCAATTATATTATATACAAGATATATAATATTATTTGATAGTATCGTCGCACGTCATATTGTTTGATGTGATTGCAAACGTTTTAGAAATGTTTTACAAGATATTATTTATAATAGAATGTATATGATATTATACATATGAGCTTATGATATTTTTGAACTGTTTTTGTGATGCACGTATGAGGGGATCTAGAGTGCCATCCATCACTGAGATTTATCCCACCCCCACCCTTAATATTTTTCAGGAGTATTTTTGGCATCCGACAACTGTTCAGTACCTGTCGCTCAGTAAGACACTTCTTTTAGTTATGAGTGCCATTTTGATTGAGCTTTGTATATGTTTACGGTAGAGCTCCACATCGAGTTGTTGTTGGGTTTTGGGTTTCATTTTGTATATTTGTGTTATATATTTTACTGATTTACTTATACTTTTGGTTTATATTTGATATGTATATATTTGTATATATAAATTACGTTTTAACTTATTTTTACCCAATTTTAATTAAGAATTAAAAAAAGAATAAGTTGGATAACATGTCTGGTCTTCTGAGCCTTGTGCGAGATGAGTCGAGCTCTTATAAACGGTTCACTTCGTATGCCGGTAATGGTCCGAATTTGGTCGTGACAATAAAGGTAAAATAATTGATTTGGACTTTATACACCTCCTTACCTTTTTTAAAAAAATAATTTTAAAGTGAGAAAAAGTTCAATATATAATGAGAGAAAAAATGAAGTTAAAAGTAAATTAAAAAAAATGAGATCAACCAATAAGTGTAGAGTAAGTGATAAAAGGATGGTCAATGATGTCTAGGCCCATCTGCTGATGAGGCTGACCTTGATCCCATGCTTCATATGAAGAACAACGGACAAAGATGGAGTCACAATTTGCCCATCCAAGACCTCAACATGATAGTTATGGAGAATGGTTGCTGCAACTGCCTTCATTTGTGTGAAAGCCACTTCCTTTCCCAAGTCCTGCATTGAAAACAAAAAACTTGTATAATGGCTCATGTTTTACCCTTCCTTTCTCTGTAATCCATCTTTCTAGCTTAAATATTCCAAGCAATCCCCCCAATATTGAACTCATCCTTATATATACAAAGTGAGTCCAAAGATGCAAAACATTGTTTCCAATGTTATATATATATAACATCATCTTTGGACTCACTTTGTGACCACTTGGAAGTGTGTCTGGTCTCACTGGTAACTTATGTAATGGAAGTTGTGGGTATAACCTTGGTGACTGACACAATGCTCCATGTAGATAAACCAACTTCTTAACTGGACTTTTTCTTCTCTTTAAAAAAAAACTGGACTTTTTCTTAAAAAATACTAACCCCTTCCTTCATAATTTCGTTAGCTTGTAAGCTCGAATTTGAATGAGTAGATAAAAATATATATTTATGAGTTTTCAAATTTTATGATCATTCTTGTAAGAATCTGAATATATGACTTTAATGGCTTAATGTTTACATGCTTTCAACATTTTGAGTCAGTTTTAGAGGCACAGACATGGGAGAAAACGGGACGAGTGGTAGTGCAAACCAAAAGATGGAAGAGGCAGCGAAGAAGAGTTTTAAAACAAGCCAACAAACAGCTGAGAAACCGCAGAATCTTCCGCCATTGCGTTTTATTATTCTCACACTACCGCGCAGACGGTGAAGAGAAAATTATCTGTTGCTGATGATAATGATAATGATAAAAACCATCATGACGAGCTTTGAGCAAATCTATTATCTGTGTTTTATTATTCTTTATTTCCTTTACTTCAAAATATTTTTTTTCTCTATATATGCACTAAACAACATAAATTGTCGCTGTATTTATTCAAGGCTCATGAATTCGCAGATATGCACTAAACAACATGAATATGTTCAGGATCAGTCTCATCTCTTGGTGAGCCTGACTTTAATCCCATGCTTCATGTGAAGAATAATTGACAAACAAGGACTCACATTTTTCCCATCTAAGACCTCAACATCATAATTATGGAGAATTACAGCTGCAACTGCCTTCATCTGTGTGAAAGCCACTTCCTTTCCTAAGCAAGTTCTTGGTCCTGCATTGAAACTTAAGAACTTGTACGATGGTTCGTGCTTGATCCCTCCTTTCTCTGTAATCCATCTCTCTGGCTTAAATTCCAGGGAATCTTTTCCCCATATTGAACTCATCCTTCCCATTGCATACATTGGAATCAGTATCTTCGTCTTTGGACTCACTTTGTGACCACTTGGGAGTGTGTCTGGTCTTAATGGTGCCTTGTGGTTGATTGGAACTGGTGGGCATAGCCTCAGTGTCTCACACAATGCTCCGTGGAGATAAACCAGCGTTTTTAACTTCTCCGTTTCAAAAAGTTCCCCACTTTCAGCTTCTTTTTGTGGCAGAGTTGATTTTAGTTCCTCTCTAATCTTGGTTTCTGTTTTTGGGTTCTTTGAAAGAAGATAGAAAAACCAAGAAAGAGCTGAACTTGTTGTGTCTGTACCTGCTGCCATGAAGTTTATGATGGTGTCTCTTAAGGACTTGTCATCACTTTCTGAACTATCTTCTCGTTTCATGTATGCTGTTACCAAGTCAAGACTCTGCTCGTCATCTTTAAAAGTGTTGGTCTTTCTGAAAAGGAAAGATTCTTTCTTTGCTGATATGATTTCAGCTGTGATTCGATCAAGAGCTTGCCAGGCTTTGCTTAATTTCTTCTCGTGTCCAATACCAAGCCATCTTTGTAGCTTCCATATCCTCTCTGGCACAAAATGCCTGAAAAATATAGTTTCCTCTGCACTTCGAAAAGCCTTGGAGAGGTCAACTTCAGGAAATTCAATTGAAAGGCAACCTGGATCGGAGCCGGTAACAAGCGTACATGTTGCATCAAACGCGAATCGGTTAAACAAATTTTGGAAATCCACGACTAGGCCATGATTACATACATGTTCAAGGAATGGAATTAGGCCTTTCTCCACCTTATCCTGAGTTGTCTTGATCAAGAACTGGTGAAATTCTTGATGAGTCATCCATGCTTGAGCAGCTCTCCTTTGGCTCTTCCACAATTCCAAGTCGGAATTAAAGATACCATCTCCTAAAATATCAAAAAATTTCTTGAATTCCGGACCTTTTGGGAAATTGGAGAAGTTTGAGGTCATAATGTAGTGAACATTGGATGGATCAACCGTGAGCAAAAGCTCCATGTTGCTAAACCAAGGACCTTTGAATAGGAAAGTATTGGCATCACATTTCTCCAAGATTTCAGTGAACCATTCATGAATTCGGTGAAATTGGAGGAATAGGTCCGGAAGCATTCCGATCAAAGGCCAGTTCTTAGGTAAGCCATTTTTGTTGAACAAGAAAATTAGGACAAGTAGAAAGCAAATGAGTGATATCAAGAATATTTTTTCAAAGAAGTATATTGGAGCCATTGGAGATGCAGGTCTCTCAAGTTTTGTGCGCATATACCTATATAATAATATCAATGAGAATACATGCATTGATATGTTGACATATGTCATCTTAAATTAACGACATTTAATGTTTTACTAATATGACATGTGTCATACAAAGATGTATCATGAAAATAATAATAAATGTGTTTACATGAAACATTTACATCAATTAACTAATTTATATAGTATTAATAAAATATACAATAAAAAATTAAAATATAAGAATAAATTTATTTTTTTAAAATGAACTTATATTGCACATTTTAAAAACAAATACTATATGTACACGTAATGTTTAATATTCACGATAACGATATATGTTTTTTAAAAAAATTATATTATTTTCCATTTCACTGCAATTGTTTTTATCTAATCCTATAGATCGACTTTTTTATCAATTTTGATCTATCAAATATTCCCAAAAATTAATTGCCATCAATAAGTGCAATTTCTAAAATTAGTATTGTGAACGAATAAATTCACAATCAAATTGATTGTCATAGTAAAGTGTATTTTTTGTTATTGAATTTGTTAATATTTCAATTAGAGATAAAAGACTGGATTTGGTTTATGAAAGATCAACTTTTTGCTTTATTAATATTTTTTTTATAATTATTCCTTGATAATGTAAAATTTTATCGATTATGCAACAAACGATAATTAGCTCAATACATCTTTTGACCAATTTCTTGACAAGCTATATTAATTAAGCCATTAAGAGTTTTTATCATGTTGTAGTTATTCAATCTCAACAAAAAATTTTATGCAAAAGATCAAAATGACAAACATTCATATTTTTTAGTCTGATATGGAATTCATTAGCAATATTCGTTAAATTGGTTATCGAAATATTAGTTGTCGAAGTTGAGGATTTAAGAATATAGTAAAGAAAGTTGAAAGATTGACGAAGATAAGCTAATAAATATAAAGATCAACTTTATTATATATGTTTAATTTAGTATTTTTAAATGAAGTTAACTTAACAACAATATCTTTTTCATATTGTTTTTTAAATTATTTTATGTTAATTTCAATCATTATGTTAACTTTTAAATAGTTTTATAAATTATGAGAGAAAATTTTGCAATGTTTGGTTAATGATTGGAGCAAGTGTTGAATCAGTCTTATGTATTAGATGTTTCACACTGCAATTATTGGTATTCAAATTGTATCATTATTTAGTATTTGAATATACCTCTTGCCAACCACATGTCCATATGGCAATAACAAATGATCTATCATTTAATACTCTAAGTGTCCAAGACAAAAAAAAAACAATAGAACATTAGAGTATATTGGTTTATAATTGTCTCAATTTATTTTTATCTGGAGAGGTTTCAAGAGTTAAAAATAGATATGTATTGAAGATTTTATAAGTTACAAAGAGAACAATTCTTTAAACTATATTTAAAAAAATGAATTTTGTAAACTATATTGAAAATTTTAAAATTTAATATGAGATTCACAATTTTATTATTTTATTTTAATTTTAAAGTTTAAATTATAAAATCTTGTTAAATATTGAAAACATGTTAAAACGCTGGTCTTCCAAAACAAGCTCCGAAAGAGCAAAAAGCAGGCAGCTGTTGGTCATTCCTTAGCTGAAGCAGAGTGTGGGAGTATGGCTTCAGCTGTTGGTTCAAATCTCTTGGACTTATATGTTTAACTAAATCCATTTCATTCCGATTAAATTTTTCACCTTATTGAATTTGCTTTTATGCATTTATAGCACAAACGCGATCATGTTTCCAGAGCCAGTGTGTCTGTGGAGATAAGGAACACAGGCTGTAGATAAGATGTAGCGAGGAATTGTAAGTTTTGTCCTCACATTATTATTATTATTATTATTATTATTATTTGCACAAGTGTTCTCACATTTTTCAAGAGACCAAATATAATATAGCATAGAATTTTATTTTATGATTATAAACTTTAAAGCATATATAAATCTAGCAAGGTTATCAAAAAAGAAAATCTAGCTGATCAGAGTTAAAATGCATAAAATATTTGAGAGACAAAATAAATCTAGTTCTTTAGTTTTTTAATTGTATTTCTCTCTCTTAAATTGAACAAATTAAAATCATTTATGATTATGTCCATCATAAAATCGTTAGCAATTTTTTCTGTGTATTTAATTAGAGAATCTCCAAAAAATTGTTATAATAGAAATATTTTTTATGAATTTTTATTCCTTATTTTTAACTATTTATTTACTTTTTTAGAGCGACCAATATATTTAAACAATGAAATATATATGGATTAAATCCTGTCTGTATACTGTTCAAAAAAATCCTCTATCAATTATTCACAAAACTTGGCCCCTTGCCCTCCTTTGCCCATGACGTATCTTATCCTATTGGAAATTAAAGGAATCTTATAAAACAAAATATATTGAACAAACTAAACATAGCGGTTTGAAGAATTAACCATGATGAACACAATGGAAGAATTACAAGAGTATGATCTAGTAGTAGTTAGTTGCAAGCACCTTAAGATCTTGTTAGGGCAAGATGAAGTCTCGTTCGCTATTTAAACACCGCATGAATATCTCCACATATATGTAGACGCAAGATTAATCTCAGTGGGAGGAAGAAGAATACACTCTTCTTCTTTCTAGGTGTGGCCAATGCCACGCACTCTCTTCTATGGAGTGTTGATGTTATATGGTCTAACTAAACGTGTAACCCTAATTAAGAGCCACTTATTTATAGATGTAATAAGTGGGCTTCCTACATATACATACAACTCATCTTTCACTTATTCATCAATTCGAGTTCATGATACATCTAAGTGAATTAGGCCTATAAGCAAGACACTCATGTTTTGGTCGAATTAAATTTGATTTATAATTTATTATGAACGGACCACTTTCTCTAATAAGATTTTTTTTATAATAGAAGATAATTTCTGTAATATTCCCTACTGTTACAGCCGTATTGTAACATTCTGTCTAGTTTCGGGATGTTAAGGATGTGAGGAATCTTGATTTTTAGGGTTAATTTCGGTTAGAAGAGTCTAGCGTGCGTTCTGCGTGCGTTGGAGATTCTGGAGGTCTTCTACGTGCGTAGAAGGTGGGTTCTGTGCACATTGATCGACGTTTGAGGTTGGCTGTGGATGTGCCTTAGCACGTCTGTGTGCGTTGCATATTACTGGAGCGTGCACTGTGAGTGATAGGGAAGAACTGTGTACGTTGCACATAGTGGAACATGCGTAGATCTTGGTCTGGAGGTCGGGTAATCATTAGTTCAGCACGTCTGTGTGCGTTGAGGATGGTACAACCCACGTAGATGATGTACTACGTGCGTAGCATGAGTACTGTGTACGTAGAA
Source organism: Flueggea neowawraea (assembly GCA_948243855.1). Taxonomy (NCBI): domain Eukaryota; kingdom Viridiplantae; phylum Streptophyta; class Magnoliopsida; order Malpighiales; family Phyllanthaceae; genus Flueggea; species Flueggea neowawraea. The sequence continues at coordinate 17,354 of CAODLS010028826.1, read as the reverse complement.
GCACGTCTTCTGGAATGTTGTCAGTGCAACGTGGCATGTCGGTTGTGTGAGCCTATAAATACCTTTCAGCCGTTCTTTTTCCATCATAACTCACTCTTCATCACTAGAAATACTCTCTGACTCATCTCTTTCCATTTCCTTTGCTTCTCTTGCTTTTCCTTGATTTCTTTTGGATCTTTAAGGTAAGAATCACTCATTGATCCTTTTTTTTCTTTTTCTTGATTTTGATCATGAATCAATTGTCTAGGGTTTTAGCTAAGATTTTTGGCTGGTTCTGATTTCTGTGTTTCTGAGGGTTTGGGAGTTGTTTGATGATAAGTTATGATCGGTTGAGGTTGGGGTCAACAGATTTTAGCTTCGATTTTAGAAGTTTTGTGGTTACGTGATTTGGTTATAATCCGAGTTAGGGTCTGGATTTCATAGATTTCTGAGTTATTTGAAGTTGGGTTCTGTTATATATTGATGAATATAGGTTAGAGGTACCATAATCATGGTTGGTTTGGATGGATTTAATGATTTGTGACTTGAAGTGTAAATGATCCAAGATTGGGAATATTGATTCCCAATGATCATGATCTATTTTGGGACAAAGAATGTTAGATTCATGTTTTTAAGGATGTTTAGAGCACTTGAGGGTGTTCGGTTAGCTAGGATTAGCTCGGTTGAGAGTTCGGCATATGCATTGGATTGTATTCATGCATCACATATGGCCACAATACCATATTTAATGATTCTTATTTTGTGTTTGTTACAACATCTCGTGCTTTTCCGCACCAGCAGCCACCCACCCACAGTCTTTGATTGGATTCCTAGAGCTTGGGACATCCAGGTGAGTGGATGACAGCTTCAAGCACATAGGTTGTGTCTCAAAACTGTATAGGTTTTTGATGTGTTATAACTAAATTGTGAACTTGACTAATCTAAGGATTGGTTAAATATATGAAAACGGATTATGCGAATAAGTATTTATAGTTTTGTTTTGAAGGAAGTTATATGGATATATATGGTTTTCACGTGTTTTGACGATGAATATGCATGACTTTGATTATGTTTTTGATTGTGGGACACCTTCGCTACGGGGTACGTAGCCTTTGGTATACCAATGCATGATGATACCTAGCTATTGAGGTAGACGGTATCCAATTTACCCTGACCCGGTACATGATTGGATTATGGATCAGTAGCATGACCCTGATCATTATACGGTGGGAGAGTAGCATAGACCACACCACGATTTCTATGGTCCCATGATAAGTATATGATGTTTTCAGAAAAATAAATATTATTGATAGTATTTTACCAACGTGCATGTGTTTGCCTTGGGTGCAAACGATTTCGAAATATTTTCTTGGAAACCATACTATGTATATAGTGTATACGTATGTATACCTGTCGTATATCGCATGTGTTAGTTTTCAAATGGTTTTCAAACCAGTCTTTGTGAGGCACATATGAGGATATTTGGAGTGTTGTCCCTAACTCATTGGGTTTTACCCCTTTATTTTTTTGTGTTGCCTTGTTTCTCTGTTACAGATTGACTAGACTTGGTAGCATTTTGCATCTACGCGTAGTGACACCTTGACGTTTTTTGTTAATAGTGCCTTTTGGACGGGCTACTTCATATGTATTGGAGCTCCACATTCGATATGTTGTTGGATTATGGGGTTTATGTTTTGTTTTTATATACTGATCTGAGACATATTTGCTTGTAAATATTATTTTCATATAAATGGATATGATTTTCCTCTAATGTTTTACTGAAAATGTTTTAATAAGAAAGGAAAAGGGTAAAGTTTCTGATTCTATGAGACTTGTGCGAGATGGGTCGGGCTCCTTTTACAAAAACAAAAACAAAAACAAAAATCACTCTTTTTTACTAAAGAAAAAAAAACTACAAAATAAAATAGCAGAAAAGTTGTGAGAAAAGGAGACTTCTCTAATGAGATTTAAAATCAACAAAATCAATAATAGCTGATAGTTAGTGAGATAATCTTTAAGATGATTGAACTAAAATAAGGGAGAAAAGTTCAATATATATGAAACCTATAATTCTAAGTGATTCAACGAATTTGAGTACCTATGCATTAATGTAAATACTGGAGGAGATTGTTAATTTCATTCATTCAATACCTATACAAATCGTAGTAGATGGAAAAAAGTATAGGATCGAATACATAAATAATATTCCTCGAGGTGAGACCAAATATCAATTTTTTTAATAGTTGTTTCTTTCAAAACTTAGCATACAAGTTTTGCTTATTAATTGGACTATATCCTTCATCAATATTAAATATATAAGTTAATCTCTTGATTTTTAAAAATCTTAATAGCTAATAGTTTGTCCATACTACTAACTCTTTACTAATACTTTCAAAAGATTTCGTGAAAAGAAGTTAATACACATCAGTTAATTACATTTACATCGTGTATTGAAACTCCTAAAAATTGTTAGACTCAAGAAATTTTGGGAAAATCTGCATTACGCATGTGTTTAGTCAACAAATAGATAAGTTGACTTGACACCATATTTATCTACAACCTTAAAGCCTTAGATTATAAATCCTCTGTAGCGCCGGTTTATTTTATATTAATTCATATAATATTGCTAGAAAAAAAAGGCAGAATTCATTAATTACCCCCTGAGCTTTCACTCAGAATCCCTCAAACCCCTAAACTTTTTTTTTCACCTATCAACCCCATAAACTTTTGAAAACCTGCCTATTAATCCAAAATCTAACTCTGTGAAGCGCATGTTGTAACATCTTTGTTAACGGAGAGTGGATTCAGTTATAGAAGGGACACAGTATAAAAATTTGCTAAATCAGCTGTTGACTCAATTTAAAATGCTGAGTTGTACAACTTATTTTGAACCCCAAAAACAAACCAAAGCTAAATTCAAAACCAAAACTAACTATTTAGCCGAACAACAAACCAAACCCACAACATTCCCAAAAACCAGACTAAACCAACTCTCTCCCATCTCAGCATAGGACCATCGTTGTTCAGGAAAACAAAAAATAGCACAGCATTGTCGTTGTCGTCTCTTTGTATTTGAATTATTGGATTTCTTGATTTGAAGTTGCAGATGATTCTTGCTTTGTTGATTCAAAGTTGCACATGGTTTTGAAATTCAAGGTTGCAATAGTTTGGTTAAGTTTTTTTTGGTTTGGTAGATGGTTTGGATATTAGTTTTAATCGAATAAAATATTGTTACGTCATATTATGTCTTGAATCTCCGTAAGATGATTTGATTTCCATATGTTAATTTTCGTCAATTGAGTTAAATAGGAAGGTTTTAAAAAGTTAGCAGGGCTAAGAGGTGAAAAAAAAGTTCATTGGGTTTGTAGGATCCGGAGTGAAAGTTGATGGGGCAAATTATGGGTATGGCTGCTAGAAAAATCAACATTCACAGCATATTTATCAGTCAGTCATCATCGCATGCATCATCATCAAACTCTTCCAACGTACTGCAGACCTATATACACTGTCCAAGAAGTCATACATTGCATAAGCATTTTCGCATAATGCATATCAATTTTTTTTTGTTTAGAAAGATAATGCATATCAATTTTGTAATATAACTATTAACATAGATACATGTGAATGTGGAAAACGAAAAGGGCAAATTATCCTATACATATTTTGGACATTTTCTTATTACTGTAAGGATTATATATTTTTTTTTATTATTATGCGACTCGAATTTAACTTTTTGTATGGATCTCTTTTTCAACCAGTTCGAAGTTGGGTTTTTTAGTAATTTGGGCCTTTTTTTTCCAATTTTCTTTTTTTCATACTGTTTGAAATTTTGTCTCTCTCTTCCATTCTTTTCCTTTTTGCTTCGACTTCCAAATAGCCTTACTCATAATTTTCTTCTCCGTTCTGCTTGCTTTGATTTCGTAGGTCATCTATAGGTTTGTTCTTGTTGTTCTTTACATGCAAGTGCTTTTATTTTTATCGATCTTGCATCTTTGTAATTGAAATGAAAATATTAACTTGAAATCTATTTTTGATTGCAATAGTTGTTTGTTCTCATTGTAATGTTTTTTATTTGCAATAGGAGTGGGGTTACTACTTTCAACCATATCACCATTTCTCCTCTAAAATTATTTTTGAGGAAATTGAAGTTGCTCTTGCAACTATTAAAAGTGTTTTGGTAAATTTCTTGATTTGAAACATGTGAGTTTGTACTTGCAACTTTGTAATATCTTGAATTTTTTGATAATTTTTTTGGTAATTTTCCCTTGAAATTTTTTTCGAATTAATTATTTTTAAAGGATTAATTTTAATTTGAAATATTAATTAAATAATTAATGATAATTTGGAGTGTTAAATTTTTATTTATGTTAATGGAATTTTTGAAGCATATTGAGGTGTTAAATTGAGTGAAAATTGGTTGAAATTGGAAAAAGAAAGAAAATTGGAAGAAAAGAAAAAGGAAGGGTGAACTACAGGTCGTCCATGCTTTTGAATCAAACTACAAATCGTTTGCCTCTGAATTAAACGACCTGTGGTTCGCGCACGTGATCAAACGGCATGTCGTCTGTGTGTGGTGAACGTCTAGTCATTCGGTGGCAAAGGAAAATGGCGTCGTTTTTGTACCTCTCCAAAACACACCGTTTTGATTAAATGGAAACGACATCGTTTTGTTCAGATGCAAAATGCACCGTTTTGCTTTGATTTTTAATCCAACCGACTTTCTTCTCTTTTCTTCTTCTTCTTCTTCTTTCGTTCTTCTTTCCCATTTGTTCTTCGTTGAAACCCATAAAATGAAACTCTCTCTCTCTCTCTCGGTTCTCTCTCTTCCTCCTTGTTTTCTCTTTGATTTGGCTAGCCACCCAAGGTGATTTTCTCTCTCTTTTTTTTTCTCTTGTTTGCCGAAATATTTGAAGAATGAAATTGGGTAATTAAGGTTCGGATTTCCTCATTTTCGCATCGAAATGAATGGATTTTTGTTGGGTTTTGGTGGAATTAAGTTAGGAAACATGAATATAGCTTAAAATGATGATTTGATGATTGTTTCCTAGTTGGTTATTTTGGTCCAAAACTTTGAGGGTGGTTTTGGACGATTTGAGTTTGTTTTGGACCAAACCGATGCTAAATTTGAATTCCGGGGGCTGAATTGAGTGGATTGGATGGATTAAAAATGGTGGGTTTCGAATTGTATGGATTTTTTGTTTTTGAAAGACCATTTGATGTAATTCTGTAACAAAAGGACTAAGAACAAAATTTTACATAATTCTGATTCATTGAGGATTAAACCAGATATTTTACATTTAGGGATTGAAATGTAATTTATAATAAATACAGTGCAGATATGTAATTTCCATAAATTAAAGGATTAAATTATAAATTTAAAATACTTAGAGAACTAATTTATAAATTCTGAAAACTTTGAAGACTAAGTCATAATTTTTCGACGTCTTGGGAACAAAAATGTAATTTTACATAAGTCAGAGACTAAACTGTAATTTTACGTAGATTTTGATTTTCGAGCATAGAGCAATAAATATTCGACCGAAATAGATTTTTCGACGTCGAATAAATATCTTCATCTACATTTGCATTTAAATTTGCATTTCATAAATTCAGTACTACCACAGTTATCTTATCTGATCCCAATGGGATAAATTCATATTTTCAGTTATGCTCCGTTTTTTTGAGGTGATCAACTATTCACCGGTGGACCGCGAGTTGGATTATTAGCTCGGTGTCCAGGTGAGTGTGATGACAGTTTCAGACACATAAGTTGTGTCTTCTAAACGTTATTTTGTTTTGATATGTCTGATATAAATGAAATTTGTTTTGGAAATCATTTTGTTTCTGAAATAAGATTTATGTCTGAATTTAAGAATATTTTTGAAATAAATATTTTGTTCAGTATTTACTTGTTTTGGTAATAAATATTTTGTTCCTTTGAAATTAAACATTTTTTCTGTAATATGTTTTCTGTCTGAATATCAGAATATTTTCTGATATTAATATTCTGTTATGTAATCTGATTTTGATTTTTGATTTATATATTTAAGCATATATTAAATATATATATTTTCTGTAGAATAAATATTTGATTTGCATGCTTGCTTGATTTGAAATTATATTAATTTATTTAATCTGACTCGGGACACCTAGACTACTGGGATAAGCGTAGTCATTGATATACCATTGTGAAGACCCAGTTACTAGGGTAAGATATTGACCATGTATTCCAGTGCAAACACATGTGAGTTGATTTATTTGGTGGCAGTAGTCCACTTATGATTTGAGGGATAATAATATATGATTTAATGCTGGTCCTGTTGTCTAATTATGTTATATATATATATAGGATTTGTATTTATTTAAATCATTTCGTTTGATTCTAATTTTGTCAGGTTTTTAAATGTTTTGTTTTGTAATAAATATTCTGAAAATAAAATATATGATTTATTTATTTAATTCGTTTGACTATTTGCCGTCTATTTTGTTTTGTGAAGAAATTCAGAAGGAATTTCTGAATTATTATTTGTAGAAATACGAGTGTATACAAATAGTATACAATGTATATGTGTATGTGATATTTTTCTAAAATACTTTTAAAACGGTCTATGTGAGGCATGTAAGAGGCAATCTAGAGTATTATCTCTCACTGGGTTCTGACCCCTTTATTTTTCTTGCTTTGTTTTGTTTCTAAAAATTATTTTTCAGGTTATGTGATAGCAGTTATATGATACTCCACGCCTAGTAAGACGTTATTGTCAGCAGTTAGTGTCCTATCATTCGGGTCCTACATTATCTATTTTGTTAGAAGCTCCACACCGGTTATCTGTGGGTTATGATTTTGTATTTGTTATCGTTTAATCTTTAAATAAATTCACTTATAATTATCTATTTTATATTTTGATATTATAATAATATTTCATTTGATTATTTAAGAATATTATTATTTTTAAACTTTCAGTTATTAAATTGTTATAATTTGATTTATAGGTTGTTTAATAACAAATGGTTTTTTAGGTATAAGTTCTGTACTCTGAGGCTTGTATCAGATGTGTCGGGTTTGTTTAGACGGTTCGCCTCATACGCCGGTCTCGACCCGATTTTGAGTCGTTGCAAAGGTATTCATAATTTGTTGCTTCGAGAAGTGAAGCAACCAAATTGTCATTAACCAAAGCACTTGCATGTAAAGAACAACAAGAACAAACCTATAAATGACCTATGAAATCAAAGCAAATAGCACAGAGAAGAAAATATTAATAAGGCGGTTTGAAAGTCGAAGCAAGAGGGATAAGAATGGAAGAGAACAAAATTTCAAACAGAAAATCTTAAAATCTGACTTATGTGGAACCTCTGTGATACGTAAATTTGTTTTTAGACTATTATGTTTTTCACAATAAATACTTTGTTTGGAAAATAAGTATATTTTTTATACTAAATATTCCGTTTGAATTTAAGAATATTTTTTGAAATAATTATTATGTTTGGAATTATGTACTTATAAATTTTTTGAGTTTGATTGTATGTTCTGCATGTCTTTCTGCTATTTATGCCTACATATATTCTCTGGTGGCAGTATGACTAAGTGGTTATTCTATGTCTAAGTGGTTGTTCGTCGCCTAAATGGCTATTCCCTATCTAAGATGTTATTACCTGCCCGAGCAGCTATATTTTGCCTAAGTGCCAATTATGACGTACCTAAGTAGCCATTCCGATTACGTATGACCCCATTTGTTTGATTTTGACCCATCAATTTCCTTATTATTATTGGTATTTTTTTAAAATATACAATATGTTTGTTTGCATGTTGTATGCTATCTCTGCTAAATGTTTTAAAAGGAGTTTTTGACCTAATACTAGTTTGTGTTAGTGTGCATATCTATATTGTACAATTATATATGTGCAACTGATATTTTCAGAAATATTTTCAAAACGGTTTATGTGATGTTCTGGAGGCGCTCTAGAGTGTTGTCTCTTACTGAATATTTTCACCACCTTTTGTTGCTAACATTTGGCCTTTTATTGATAACGATCGTTCAATCTTCCAAGCTCAATGGCGTGTCCTTGTTAGCAGTAAGTGCCCTATTATTTGGGTCATATATTATTTGTTATGTTAGATGCTCCACACCGAGTAATGTGTTATAGTTATGTATTTAATAATACTTTGGTTTAACTAATTTTACCTATAAATATTTATTTCATATTTTAATATTATAATTATGTTTTATTATTAAAAAATATTAGTTTTAAACTTTATATTTGGTAAATTTTTTTAATATGATTAATAAGTTGGTTAATAAAATAAAATTTGGATAGATGTTTTGTTCTTCGAAGCTTTTGTGGGATGAGTCGGGCATGCGGTTCTGTTCGGTTCGGTTCGTACGCAGTTTATGATCCGATCTTGAGTCGTGACAGAGATGGACAGATGTCAAAAAAATGTGCACAAATTTGGATAAATGTGGAATAATATGAAGGTTAATGGTGTGATTTTTTAAAAATAAAAATGGATTATTAATGAAAATTATGTCGTGGAGACACGTAGCACCAAGTGGAGGCTAATGTATAGTGTCTTGGTATTATGTATAGATAGATTACCAAGAACCCTTGGTAAAAAAAAAAAGATATATTAGCAAGAACCGTTAGGTGGGCCTTATTCCGCTAACAGTGTCGTTTTGAAGGCATTGAACAGCTAAAACGACGTTCCTTCCTTGAAACAATCCAATCCCGCTATCCCCTAACCTTCAAATTCAAAAATCTTCCTCCCCAACCCTCGGCCAAACCGTCACCGTTTCAAACCCCCTCCACCATCTCCACATTTCGCTATTCCCAAAACCCTAGCTCACCGTCCTGCAAAAATGGGGGACCCGTCGTCTGGAAAAATCGATGTGGAGAAGCTAATCTCCTACAGCGACGATCTCGTGGCGGTATTGAAGGACAAAAGAGACGTTTCCACTTTGACGCAGTGTCTGGAAGTTTCCAAGTTTCTTCGCTCTTCCTGCGATGCTGAGCTCAATGAAGTCAGTGACTTGCTTCAAGGTTGCTTTATCTGTCCCGCAAACCTTGATTATTTTTAGCTTTTCGGATATTTTATCGTTTCTTCAATTTTGGGGATTTCCAGCTATTTTAATAATTGAGATTTGGGTTGTATTTTAATTTCTGATTTTTTTTTTTTGCGTGATATGATAGCCGAACCAACAGATGTAGAAACTATCGGAACCTTAATTTGCAATGTGATTGCGTTTTGTGTGACTGAAGGTTGAACTCACTTGAATGATCTGCTGCAATGCAATTTTTTTTGTTTTGGTTTTGTTGTTTTCATGGCAAGAAGAGAATAACTTAATTTTTAGAAAATGTGATTTGAGTATTAATTTGGTTTTAATTTGAAATCGTAATTGCGTTTTAGGTTGATATTGAATATATGGTGTTTAAATGCCTGATGTTTTGTGTGTATGAAGCAGAATATGAGAAGAAGATTGATGAATGCAAGCAGAAAACAGAGAAGGGGAAATCTGAAGCTCCTGCGGATGCTGAAATTGAGCTTCTGCAGAAGGAACTGGAAGCGGAACTTGAGAAGGAACGTCTGTTGAAGGAGGACCTAAGATAAGTATACAATTGATCTTTCTGTTACAGTTTTGGTTTTGTAATATTTTCTGTGTAATTGATTGCTTGTTTGTGTTTTCTGCTAACACAGTAAACAATGATGAGATTAATGATCTAGACCATAAACGAATCTCTATCGAAGAGCAAAAGCGAGATATGAAGAAACTTGAGCAAAATGAGCAAAGAGCACAGTGAGTGGATGAATTGATGCCATTAGTTTAGAAATTTATTTTTGTGGCAATTTATCCATTTTGTTGTTCAATTGGGAGTTTTTTCTATAATCACTCAAGGATAGTAATAGGGTAGCCTCCATTAGTGTGCTAATGTAAGGTCTCATTACAATTCCAGTTGTGTTGTTCACTCATAGTCCACTCCAGATCACTGGATTTGTGCTCTTAAATATTTTTCTGGATTATGAATATTTCATACATTAGATTTCTAATTAGCATTGCAGAGGTTGAGTGTAGCTGCTGTCTGTTGGGTTCCTGCTCTTCAATGATTTCATAATTATGAATATTTTTTGGTTTGCGCTTGCAGGAGGAAGCTCTCAATGTATGCTTCTGTCACTAATATCATTTCGGACTTGGTTGATCGTTCAAAAATCTCAGGCCGTATCCTTGTTGCAACCAACTTACATTTTTGCTTTGCTTTTTCATTAATTTATAGAGTGATTCATATGAGTTCAAGGCTGCTATTTAACATTTCAGCATCTGCATTCTCGCTCTTCTTTTTCAATCATTCGGCATCTGGATTGTTGCCCTTGATAAACTGTTTCAGATATTGTGGACAGGGATAAAAAGAAGGTTGAGAAGTTTGAATTTGATCCGGCGAAAATAAGTGCATTTGATACATGCCAAAGCATTTGGAAGATGATTAGCCTGTGATAGATTCTGGTTCTTTACCGGTTCATTTTTTGTACTCTCCATATTGTCGTGGAATATGTATGATGCGTGGCGTTTCAGTGCCAATTCGTGTTGGTGACTGTTGTGAACAAAATTATTTATCTATTTATTCTATATTCTTCATTTTTGGTGTTGCCATACCGAATAGTAATACTTTGGAACGCCTTTACGCTAATAAATTTGGTCCATTTATAGTGTTTTTTTAATAAAATGGCCACCACACACTCCAATCCAATTAGGCTAATTCCGAATGAGTATGGCACACCTACAGATATAATCCAATTAGACATGCCTGAACTGTAGAAGAGGGATGAGAATGGCTCATTTATTGTTTGCAAACAATATTTTATGACCATAAACTAGTCTTCCTCCCAAACCTCAAAGAGAAAAGCATATGTATTTTCCATGTAATTGGGACATTATGCCAACCTCCTTGTCGTGCGCTAAACTACATTTTATAGACATAATTAGAATCAAGTGTGTGTAATATCTCGTCCACTTCAGCTATATTTCCTATAACGATGATCGTTGATGCTTTGTCAGGATGAGCATGTATGGGTTGCGGTTGTGGAACCTTGATAGTGGTTAGTTTTGAGAGTGGATAACTCTAGTTAATGAGATAGATAACTCGAGTTATGTAACCCCTGTATAACTCGAGTTCTCTGGAACTATAACTCGAGTAAGTCGAGGTCTATATAACTCAAGTTAACCTTTGAATAACTCGAGTTATATGTGCAGAAGTGGAACGATGCGTTTCGGTGTTCTTCGTCTTTAAGAAGCCAAACCTACCTGAATCCGGTCATTTACTCCACTTCTCTCCGTCCAGAAGCTCTCAAACTCTCTCAAGTTATGCTTTAGCACTTCCTTTGGGTCTCTTGAGGTAAGATTGAGTTTCTAACCCTTTCTTTCCTCATGATTTCAGTAAGATTGTGCATATTTGGGTTTTTGAATAAAATGGGTCTGAATCACTTCGATTTTGGGCAATTTCAGGTGATTTCGAGTTGTTTGGCTGGGTTTGAGTGTGGATTCGTGTGTAGGAAGTTGATTAGAGTCAATGTATACATTTTGTAGTGATTTTCATCGGTTGTTTTGAGTGATTGATCGAATTGCGTAGTCTGGGTAAGTGACTTACTCGAGTAAGTGTTTTGGTCAACTCGAGTAAGTTAATCCATGACTTACTTGAGTTATCGATCAACTAACTCGAGTAAAACAGCCCAAGATTTACTCGAGCTATTTCATGACTAACTCGAGTAAATTGGATCGTGATCAAATCGAGTTAGCATCTGACTAACTCGAGTAAACCGTGGTTCTGAGGGACCAAATCGTGACTTTTTGTAAATCGTGATTTCTGGGAGTTCGGGATAGAATTTGAGGATTCTGACTTATGGATGGTTAGTCGGTAACTTCAGCAGTCTTCGGGGACTGATTCATAATTTGTTGAGTCTCGGGGACTAAAACGTAATTTTACACTGGTCGGGGACCAAATTATAATTTTATGTGGATTGAATATTTTGGGTCGAGGATGATGGATTCACTCTCGATATATTTTCAGTGACTCTGAGGGATCTACATTTGTATTGCATGTCATACATCGGTCTGCCATAGTACCACATATTGATATTTGTTATATCTGTATTTGTACAGCTCAGTGTGTCTACTAGCAGGAGCAGCCACCCGCAAGCGGTATTTGACTGGATCCTTAGTTTTGGATACCATGTGAGTGAAATAACAGCTTCAGACATATAGACTGTGTCTTCAAAATTAAGTATGCTATTTTTGATATGTTTAGCTATGACATAAATTTGACTAATAAGTATTGGGTTAATTAATAATCTGGATATGTGATTATTATTAACCAACGTTTTGCTATAGAAAATAAAGTGTATATTGGTATATATATACAAAAAGTATTTTGTAAATGAGGTAATAAAGGAAAATATGTTGCATGATTGTATGTGAAATATTATGTAACACACAGAATGTGTGGACACCCTACTACGGAGTATGTAGTCTTTGGTATACCATTGTATGTTATCACCCTACTACGAAGTATGTAGTCTTTGATATATCATCGTATGTTATCACCCTACGACGGAGTATGTAGTCCTTGGTATACCATTGTATGTTATCACCCTCCTACGGAGTATGTAGTCCTAGGTATACCATTTTATGTTATCACCCTACTACGGAGTATGCAGTCCTGGTATAACATTGTATGTTATGACCCTAGTTACCGGGGTAATGGGGTAACCGTGTATCCAGGCCAGATACACGCTTTTATGAGTAGTCAGGTGTCAGAGTCTACACTGCTATATGGATATGGAAATATTTCATGGTCCCGTACTATGAAATCACAAGTATATGTACATATTGACTGAATGCATGTTGTTTGATATGAATGCGAACATTTTGGTAAAATGATTTTTAGCAAATGTATTATGTATATAGTGTGTATATTATATGGTATCTATATATGTTGCGGTATTTTGAAAAAGGATTTCAAACTAGTCTTTGTGAGGTACGTATAAGGCGGTCTGACGTGTTGTTTCCTCACTAGAGATTCTTGCCCCTTTTTTTCTGTTGTCTATGTTAACCTTCGTTCACTGGTGACATTTTGGACACTCAGTATCTAATCCGTACCTCGGACCTAGTGAGACACTTTTGGCTATTGTGAGTGCCCTCGATCAGGACTCTAGTTTGCTATGTCATAGAGCTCCATATTGGACTACTGTTGGGATAATGTTCTACACTTTTTGTTGTATTTTGGGATATTTTATTTTATTTTCAACGATGATTTATATTTTATTGATATTTTGCTATATTATATATATATATATATATATATATATTGATATTTATATATATGGTTTTATTTCATTTATAAACATTTTTTATAAATTTGTTAATAAATATTTGTACTCTGAGGTTTGTGCGGGATGGATTGGGCTTCCATAGACTATCTGCCTCGTACGCCGGTCACGGGTCCGACTATGGGTCGTGACAGTATGTACATTGTAATAACAAAATGAAATAGCCTTAATAATATAAAATACCACGAATTTTGCTCATTCTTGCATTTGTGGCTCGATCTTTGAAAAATTACACCTACTAGAACGACATTTTTTTTGTAATTATGGCACAACTTACCAATTCTGTTAAAAAAAGAAAAAATGTCGACTTTTTTTGCTAACATGGACGACTGCCACGTGGCACCGACATCCATGTTAGCATTTGTTTTTTAACGAAACTGGTAGAAAAAAAAACTAAGGTCGGTGGGGGGACTTTTTGTAATCCGAAATTTCCTCTATAAATTTCTTGAATAAATTAATAAAGGAATAAAAATGAGAATAGAAGTCCCATGTGGGTTTATGATTTGGGCATCAATTCTGGTGATTTTTTTTAGCAAAAAGAGGAGTCGATAGCTATCGGTAGTGGCGTACTCTTACTGGGCGTGACTATGCAGGCAAATACTCTCTGTCGTGGAATGTTGCTTTGCTCGGTGGTGACCGAGGAAGACTTACCACGACACCCGCTAGGAGCTGACATTAACCTATTAGCGCATAGATATCCGAGGCCAACCGGGGAGACGGGTGTATCTCGAAACCCGGGTGGGAGGCACTAGAACAATGCTCCTTTCCGCCAGACCACCTCCCAGGAGGTCAATTATTGTGATTTTGAAGTTTGTGTTTTATGTGTTTGTAATGATAAAAATTTGTTTAAATTATTTAAAATTAATTTAACGGTTTAGATTGTGCCAACACATTAAAAAATTAATGGCAAACAACATAATTTAAACCGTTAGATTAAATTTAAATAATTTAAATAAATTTTAACAGTTGAAAGCGCACAAATACATAATTATAAAAGGCTTAATACATAATTTACCCCCCAAACCTGTACGTTTTCTTCTTCTGTCACTTTAAACTTTTTGAATGTTCAATTTACCCCTTGAACTTATCAAAATCCTCTCAACTAAGGGTTTTTCTAATGTGTTTGAATCTCAAAATCCTCCAGTTTACCTTCAAGTTATTGCTATTAAACGTAGAAGGTTAAAAAAATAAAAAAAGTCCCGTAATAAACTCGTGATGAATTAAGAAAGGTTGGTAAATTTCCCAGTTTAATCAAATTTAGGGGGTAATTGAAATAGTTTAAGTAAGATCGGGGGGTAATTGAGATAATTTAAGAAAATTTAGGAGGTACGTTGAACGATCAAAAAGTTTAGGGTGACAGTAGAAGAAACCATATAAGTTTGGGGGGTAAGTTATGTATTAATCCATTATAAAAACACTATAGGCTTAATACATAATTTACTCCCCAAACTTGTACATTTTCTTCTTCTGTCACCCTAAACTTTTTGAGTATTCAATTTACCCCCTGAACTTGTTAAAATCCTCTCAACTAAGCGTTTTTCTAATGTGTTTGAGTCCCAAAATCCTCATGTTTACCTTCAAGTTATCACTATTAAACGTAGAAGGTCAAAAAAATAAAAAGAAGCCCAGTAATAAACCCGTAATAAATTAAAAAAGTTGATAAATTGTCCAGTTTAATCAAGTTGAGGGGGTAATTAAGACAGTTTAAGTAAGTTCGGGGGTAATTGAGATAATTTAAGTAAATTTAAGAGGTAAGTTGAACAGTCAAAAAGTTCAAGGTGACAGTAAAATAAACCGTGTAAGTTTGGGGATAAGTTATGTATTAATCCTATTATGAATGACATTGTCCATCATCATTAAGTATTCTCAATTGTTTGTAACAATGATGTTTTAGTATTTTTTAGAATCACTTTCCCAGCATTTTGTGCAAATACAAAATTTTATAATACCATAAAACAAAATAGATCAGTGGTTTCTGCCCTTAAAATGAAAACTTTGTCAAATAAAAATTAGATTTTTGGGTCATGAAATTTACCAAAACAATATTTCTCTAATCTGAAGAGTTTTAGAATTTACTTCTAAATTTTCAGACGAAAAAAAAAAGGATAAAATCAATTGAAAAGATTTTTGGATTTCATAATTATGTCGCTGATTTCCTTATAGATATTAGAATCTTGTGTCAACCTATTAAAATAGACTTAGAAAAAATCCTAAACCTTGGATAGATGAACACGGCAAAATTATTCAAACCATTAAAAAGAGAGTTCATTGTCTTTCTTATTTACCTATTTACTCAAACTAACGGTATATACGGTTCGGTTCGATTTTGTAGTTAAACCGCCAATTAAATTGAACGGTTCAGTTTTACTCTCTGGTCATCTATAGTTTCTCTCTGGTCATCCAAACGATTTGGTCGGTTCAGTTAATTATCGGTTTGGTCGGCTTGGTCTATTTAAAATATAAATAAAAGTTACATTTATAAATAACATCCCACCTCAAAATTTTAATACAACAAATCATTTTTCAAATAAATCAAAATAAAAATAGGTTACTGCTGGAGTGGGTATCAAATAAGATGGTATTTTATGTAATAAAAATTGGTTCGGTTCGGTTTTTAAAAAACTAAAACCGCTAACCGAACCGAACATGTAGGTTTTCACATTTTAGCATCCATAATCATCCATTCCCTTTAAGTTTTTCAATTCGGTTTGTTTTTTGTGCACCCCTAACTCAAACCATTAATGCTTCTTTGATTGTACAGATAGATGCGTAAGATATAGGATTTGGGAGAATTCTTAAACAAAAGTTACCCAAACAAATCCAAGAGTCCTTGGTTAGATAACATTATGGAGCTCAGAATTCTACCTTTTTGCGACACGAACCTGTTTATGCCAAATTTAAACCTTCCTAAAAGTTTGTCATATCGTGTAATTGTGTTGTGTCAAAAATTGATATCCCTAGTCATGACTTCAAAGGCGCGTCCACAATCATCCATCAACTTTAAATCAGAAAATCACATTTCTAATTTGAAAGGAGTAAGAGAAAAAAAAAAGTATCATATTTTTTTTTTAATTTCCGTGGGTTTCCTTCTTTATGTTTGTTTCACCATTTTTTTTTGCGATTATGGACATCACATTTGCGGGTTTTTTGTTGTCGTGTGTGGTTTGGTTGGTAGGTTTGTTTTTGATGTTACGATTGTGTTATCTAAAGTTGGGGTTTGTCAAGATTGACAAAAAAAAAACATGAGAGAGAAGCCATGGTATTTTTGAATTTCTGAATGTACTAGAAATCTAATTTGGTGTTTATGGGTTTGATTTTGTAGGATCGTATTACGAATTTGGTGTTTCAAAATATTGGATCAACATTTTGGTAAGAGGAGCTATTGGATGAGAACAACATGTCTTAAAGGAAATTTTCATGAAGAAGGTGTTTCTTAATTGAAGTAATAGTTATACGAGTGTTTTGAAAGATGTGAGTTTTGTTTTAAGGGTACGTACGAGAGATATCTGAGGAAGAGATTTAGAGGAGAGAGCATGTATGTGAAAAGAAAAGATATGATGCATTAGCTGTCAGGGACAAAAATGGTGATTTATGTCATCCATCAAATTTAACTTTTGAAACAAATTTCAGGGACTCCGTTGGAGCTTTCCAAAAGAATATGACCTAATTTGAAACACCATTAAACCTTAGGAACCCCGTTGGTTTTGTTCTATACACATAATCCGCACTTTGAGATCTATGAGCATTTTTATAAACTATTATTGGGATTTAATTTCTCACTAGTTTAGAAGCGTGTTTGGTGCACGGGCATATTATTTTATTTTATAATTAATAAAAATAATTTAAAATTTAATTAAATTTAAATCATATAAAATAAATAATACATGTAATTATAAAATTTAATTGTTAAGATATAAGAATTATAAAATAATTATGATTGATAGTTTTTATGTGTTACATTTTATTCAATATACATTTTAAGTATATTATAATTTTATTTAATAAT
>CAODLS010028709.1:0-14624 GCA_948243855.1 Flueggea neowawraea | reverse complement strand
TACAAACTCAACCAAAGCATCCCCGAAAAAATTCTCCAACAACTTCAATGCCATTTGGTGGTGATAAGGTCCTCTAATAAATATTTTATTCTCTTGTGAAGACCTTATTCTCTTTGATGAATTCATCTTTGAATAAACAATATCCTTTCTTCTACGAACTTCCTCACTTATTGGTTAGTCCTTCATCCATTTTAATAAAAGCTTCTTTTAACTAGGGTCTTTTAGTCTTTTGCAAAAACTCTTGATAAGACCTATCTTCCTGCTTAAGTCATTGGAAAAAGTAAAAATATGATTGAAAATAAATGCAAACTTTACAAAGTTGCTAGTTGTATGAAACTATTTCTAAAAATGCTAATAAGAAGAAACTATTTGCAAAAATGCTAGAATCTGTAGTGTTGTTAAATTTCAAGTGTACTAGGTGGACATCATATGTAAATATGGTAGAAAAAATGTCCACCATTTGTCTATCATGTGTACACAATCAGTAAATTTGTATCATTTAATAATGGAGTTAATTTGCATGTGAACAACATGTTTACTTATGATCTGTCTACTAGGGTCCACCATCTGTAAATTTGTTTTATTTAACAATAGGGTTTTATTTATTTTTAGGTGGACAACATATGTATGTATGATGGACAAAAAGTCCACCATTTAAAGATTGATTAAAATTTTTGTAGAATACGTACTATTTTGGGGACTATTTTATAATTTTGTAAAATTTAAGGGATTAAATAATTGATTTTAATATATCAAACAACTAGGGTTTCGTCCACGCCAAACCGCAGTCAGGACCATCTTCGTCTTTCATTGAGCTCGTCGTTCTCTATCATTAGTCCACGATTTGAATTGCATGTTTAAGCAACCCAGTTGGCGGAGAATACATTCTCTTATGCATCACAACCGAACCTCACAAACCTCTCAAACCGGAACTAAATGGCGGCACAGAGAGCGACAAGCCACCACCTTCAACAAGATCGCAACAACCACTGACTTGGAATGACAACCTTCATCTCCAGAACGCAATGATGGAGAGAAAGAGAGCATTAAGGGAAGAACAAAGAAGAGAGAGAGTGTCACGACCCAAAACCGTGCTGGTAACCGGCGTACAAGGCAAACTGTCTATGGTAGCTCGACCCGTCTCACACAAGCCTCAAAGATCAGAACATACTACCCAAAACATTTAATTATTATTTAAAACGTTCAACAAAAATATTTCTCGTTTAAAATTTAAGTAGTAAAATAAATATCATAAATCAAATAATGAATATATCCAAAAATATATCATGAGTAAAAAATATCAAATATAAATAGAAAAACCCGTAACCCAACAACATCCAGTGTGGAGCTCTAATAATACAAAAAAAAAGAGCCCGGACAAAAGGGCATTACTAACCAAAAGATGCATTTCTAGTAGTCAAGATGCGAAACGGTTTCCGAAAGCAAAATCTGTGATAACACTCCATATCGCCTCATACGTGCCTTACAAATAATGTTTTAAAAACAGTTCAAAAATACCATAAGCAGATATATATAAAAATATATACGTATATATACACTATATAAATAATAGTTTTTTCAAAAATTCATTTTGCAAAGGTTTGCAACCAAAGCATCAAACAGACACGCATGCTTTAAAATCCTTTCTCAGATTCAAATCATAGTTTTCGAGTCATATCTCATATGAAATACATGAGAATAAAACAAAGGTGTACATCCAGCACTAATACAAAGGTGATGTGAACTTTGTCACAATCCATAACAAATCATATGTTGGATTAGAACACATGGCTACCGACAACCTTGGTAGTTGAACTTTCTTTAAGCATTGGTATACCAAATGTCACGGTTTACCCCTGTCACAGAGGAGTCTCATATCAACATCAAATAGATACGAAGATATAGTATGAAATCAAAGGCATACATAACAACATCAAAAACAAAGTAGATATATATAATACATATATATCAGTTCAAAAAGTAATATTGAATAAACATATAACCAGTTTATTATTAGTCAATCCTCATATTAGTCCAATTTCAAATATGTGTCGTACACAACAAAAACATATACAGTTTCAAGATACATTCAATGTGTTTGAAGCTGTTATTCACTCACCTGAAAATCCAAGCGCAAAACGTCATTCAAGCCCCACTCGTCGACGGCTGGTCTCGCTGACAGGAACAAGAAGCTGAACAAACAAATATATGTCAACAGAAATATCAAAATGCAGTACTGTGGCAATACCAAATGCATGATATGCAAATGCAAATGCAGACCCTCAAAGATCCATAATCTATGCAAGATTACAGTTTGGTTCTCGATTAATGTAAACTTACCGTTTAGTTCCTGAGACTTGGTAAGTTACAAAATGGTCC
The DNA here is from genome assembly GCA_948243855.1 of Flueggea neowawraea. Classification (NCBI taxonomy): domain Eukaryota; kingdom Viridiplantae; phylum Streptophyta; class Magnoliopsida; order Malpighiales; family Phyllanthaceae; genus Flueggea; species Flueggea neowawraea. Next base: position 12,245 of record CAODLS010028709.1, on the reverse strand, counting down.
TCAAAATATTCCAATTCTAGTACTAAGCCCATAGTACTACAACATTCACAAATAATCCTCAAAGTCTCAAAGATATGTAATTAGACTCTCTAATTACACCAAATTGCATTTAACTCCCTAAATGCACAATATCATTTTTGGTCCTTCAAAGGCAAATTACCCAAATGGTCCAACTTTCTATTTAACTGATAGAAATCGATTTCAATCACCCACATTGGTCAATATCGACCTCTTAAGCATGAATCTATAATCCTTTTCAAGAACTAAACTCAAAATCATCAAGAAATCACAACAACTTCAGAATTCTTGGACCCGTTGACATAAGTCATCAAATCAACACCCAACACAAATTCAAGTGTTTCTAACTCATATCCACCAAGATACAACATAAACAACTCAGATTCTAACAAGAAATCCATCAAAATCTGAAATCCTAGCTCAAGAACAACCCATTTTGTTCAAACACAAAAATCTCCAAAATCGAACTTAGATCCTTGCATTTCGGACCACTAATGTCACGACCCAAGTTGGGCCGAGACCGGTGTATGAGGTGAACCGTCTATGGAAGCCCGACCCAACTCGTACAAGTCTCGGAGAACAGAAACTACCCAGATTCATATTATTAGTCGGCTTATTTACTATATTAAAACAGTTTAACAAGATAAGTTTTTCGAAAACAATATTTCCAAATATTATTAAAATATAATTATAATATCAAAATACTAAATAATAGTTCAAATAAAAATACGTTAAATGTTATTAACAAATACAAGTTCGTAACCCACTACCCGGTGTGGAGCAACTAACATAACAGAAACTCGGCCCGAACAATGGGCACTCACTGGGAGCGGAATAACCAAACGACCGCTATCAAGATCACCTGAAAAGTGAAGTAGAACAAAGACAAGAAAAATAAAAGGGGTAAGATTCCCTAATGAGCGGATAACACAATAGAGTGGCATAGACTCCTCAAAATGGTTTTGAAAACGTTTTCGAAAACTACCACATGCATGTATATATCCAAGTAATATTATATATATATACATATATATACACACACACACACACTCGTATATATAAATAAATTAGTTAAAAATCAATTTTGCAATCCTTTTTGCATACAAAACAGACAATAAACAATTATCAAAATTTATTAGATGAAGAAATTAAATAGCATGTTAATTTTTTTTCTCAAATCCCGAAATAGCCAAAGTTTTTCCTTTCAAATATTTTTCCAAAATTCACATTCACTTTCGAAGGTATTCTAAAGAACAATACTCAAATATTTTCAAAGATAATACTTAATTTATTTCAAATATGATTTTCATTTTTTTTTCATATAGTAGTTCAAAACTCAATGGGACCAGAACAAAATGTACAAAATATTATTGTGGACTCCACCACTAGACAGAACAGATCATGTATCCGGCCGGATACACAGCTATCCCTTTACCTCGGCAACTAGAGTCTTCACAGAGCATTGATATATCAAAAGTTACGTATCTCATAACTAGGTGTCCCATATCAGAATATTTTGTGGAAAACATATTGAAATATTTATTCAAAATATTGAAAGTACTGAACAAAGTATTTATACCAAAATCCAATCACTTTTAGACAAAATGTTTACTACAGAAAATCCTTTTATTTACTTCATAACAGAAAATTTGTAGAAAATATATTTATTTTAGAACAAATCATTTGTCTAAAAAATGTTCTTAAATCCACGAAGAATAATTTCTACAGAATTTATCTTGAAATCCATAACAAAATATTTGTTACCAAAATTATAATAAATATTAAAACATAATATTTATTTTCAAAAACCATCCAAATTCTCGAATAAAATTTAATTTCCACAACAGAGATTTTTACATACATCAGATTTTTTTAGGAATTTCAATCCTTTAATTATTCCAATTTCATGTCAAGTTCAGCACAACAAAATATATATGGAATTTAGAGGACACAACCTACGTGTCTAAAGTGCTACCACACTCACCTGGACACCGAGCAAATAATTCCGAGTACGGTCAACTGGTGAATAATTGGTATCCTCAGAAACCACAGAGCTGAAACAGACAATACATACATAGATCAGACATGGTATTGTGGCTGTACCAAAATACGTGCAAATTTATATGCAAACTGGAACACTCCAACAAACCCCAAAAATTCATTTCGGCCAAAAATCTAAAATGATAATCCAATTATTACACCTCAGTGTAAAATTATAGATCAGTCCCTAAACTTTAGAAAATTATCATTTAGTCCCCAAAATATCGAAAAATTATGACTTAATCCCCAAACTTTTTAGAATTTCTAAATTAGTCCTCTAAGTAATTTAAAATTATAATTTAATCCCTCAATTTTTAAAAATTACAAATCTGCCACTATACTTATGGTAAATGACATTTCAGTCCCTAAAATGCTAAATATCATACTTGGTCCTCAATATACTCAGAATTATGTAAAATTTCAGTTTTGATCATTTCGTTATAAAACTACACCAAATGGTCCCTAATCCCGAACCAAGTATAACCCAATGTTTTCAACCATCCCAATCGACTCAAAATCATCCCTAGAACCCAAAACTAACATCCATTTTGTCCAAAACCTCCTTAAAAGTCCCAAATTCGTCCTCAAAGATTCAGACCAAAATATCATTTCATCAAAAACCATCCAATCTTCCATATTCAACCTACTTTCATGCTTTACCGTCAAAACCCAACAAAAATCCATCCAAAATCACTCACAAAATCCACATTTACCTCCGGCGGAACTCTTTTGATTTTTAAGAAAATGACACAACAAAAGAGGAGAGAGAAAGACATACTCACCTTTGTGCACTAGTTCGGCCGACGAGGAAGAGAGAGAGATGGGAGAGAGAGGCTGAATCGAGAGAGAGTCGAAAGAGAAAGAGAGAGTTTGATGTTGGAGGAAATGGAACAAGAAGAAAGAAAGGAAGAAAAGAATTTGGACTGCTAGGTTATAAGGCCAAATTGACGTCGTTTCTATTGCTTAAAACGACGTTGTTTCATTTAAACGAAACGACGTCGTTTCAGACACCAAACGAAACACAATGGAGGCGAACGACAGAGAATCAAACGACTTGTCATTTGACACGCATGCGAATGATACATCATTTAATGCACACAGACAACAGCGCGCACAAACACGAATGACACGCCATTTGATTCAAACACTGAACGACCTGTAGTTCGCTTCCTGATTTATTTTCTTCCAATTTTCTTTCCTTTTTCAATTTCAACCAATTTTTACTCAATTTAAGTCCCCAATACACTTCAAAAATTCTATTAACACCAACAAAAATTCAACACTCCAAAATATCATTAATTTATTTTAATGATATTTCAAATTAAAAATTAATCCGTCAAAAATAATTAATTCGAAAAAAAATTTCAAAATTACCGGAATAATGGTAATAAAAATCAAGTTATTAAATCTAACAACCATAATCAACCCACAAACAACTTCTATAACAACAGAAAATGGAAATTCAAATCAAAACCCCAATCTTGTTTAAACCCTAGAATGGGTGAATGTGATACCAAAAATAACAAAAAGAAGACATTAAGGGGTGTTCTTACCTCAAGAATCCCAATGGAAGCAATGCGAAGGGATAGAGGATGAAGAGAAATTAATTTGAGAGAGTTTTGGTAGGTGAGAGTGAGTGATGGTCGAATGAAGGGCGGATGGGGGTGTATTTGCATTAAACGTTGGTTGCACCAAAATGCCCAGACAAGAGCATTCTACGCGGATATTATCCTTTTCTACACATGTAGTACACCTCTTACGCACGTTGTTGAATGTACAATGCGCGTAAATGACCTACCAATGCTTCTGCCTAAATCCAGATCTAAAACTCTCAACCCAGATCTATGATCAAAGCGCATAACACGGATACTACGTGCGTAGCACGGTATTACATGGATTGCACTTGATCGGCGCATGTAGACGAATGAACCGAATGACCCTCCAACACAAAACGTCTCTTATGTGCGTAAGTGATCTGTAACTAGCTAGCATTTACTTGAATATTTTCTCAGATCTAGCATTTTTCAAAAATAGAATCAGAATTTTTGTATGCAAACATGAGGTGTTTTACCTAGGATGCCGTGTCATTTTCCCCAAGTTATTTTCCAAAATGTGATCCTTTGTTATTGATCCATCTCTAACTCTCATTCCGCCAAAAATAATGCAAAACTATACTATTGAGGTCTTTCTTATTATTAGGCTTCAGAATCACCAAACTCATCAATTTATTTCTTTTTTGTCTCAAATCATTTTAGCCCAAACCCAAATATTGTGGGATCATTTTTTACATACAAGCAATCCATATTCTTAAATTAAGAATTTTTGAGGCTCATTTTCAATATTTTAAGCAAAAATTTCAAAATTACGGTTTCACGTAGCCAACTTTATAAATTACAGATTCACAGAATTATTTTGAATTTGTTCGTTGTATATTGAAGACATGACAACATTCAAACAACATATAAATAATATATCAACAACATATATACAAAATTCAAACAACATATAAATAAGATATCAACAACATATAAAACAACATATCAACAAAAGATATCAACAACATTCAAACAACATATAAACAATAAATCAATAACATATAAAAAACATTCAAACAACATATAAACAACACGCTATGAATTTGAAAATACATAATCGTGAATTTGAAAAGTCACGTGCTTACGGAGGAAATATTGCAAAGTGTATCTGTAATAAGCATACTATGTCCGTGCAGAAGAAATATCATAATTGTTTTCTAGGTGTAGTGTGTAATTACCACAATATTATGTGTGTCAACAATAATGAATAAAAAAATGTGATTTTGAAATCACAATATCCTCTCAATGCAAATAATTAAAAATGCCCACTAAACTTTAAAACTGTAATACCTTGTGTTTTTTCGACTAATTATTCCAGTAATTTTTCGTTGAATTTTCAAACCAATTGTTTGTTCTCGAAGGGTTAATTTTAAATTTGACGTGTTGTTTGGATAATTAATGGTATTTTGGAGTGTTGGAATTTTTTTAATGTTGATGGACTTCATTTAAATTGAAAGAAGAAATGAAATAAGTGTAGTGGGTGAAAAATTGGCCAAAAATACATGTTTTGAGCCGGCAACGCGAGCCTTGTCATCCAGTCCAAGCTGCATGTCGTTTTTTTCCTTTCAATTTGTCGTCCACACCTGGTTCTGCCGTTCATGTGTGTGCGGGCCAAAAACTGAAACGACACTGTTTTGCTTCGTCTTTTAAAACGTAGCAGACCACTTCCTTCTTCATTTCTTCTCTTCTTCCTTTCTTCGTTCCTTCACTCTTCAGACCTTAAAAACCTGATTCTCTTCAATTTCTCCGCCTCTCATCCATTCCTTTCTTCTTCTTTTCTTCAATCAAGGTAAGAATTTGAATAAAAGTTAATCATTTTCTTCATTTCTTGTTATTATTTCATTTGGGTATTGCTGATTTAAATGATTTCGGTGGGAGCTAAACCGCAGACTTGAAACCATTTCTGGATGAATTTTGAACTCGTTTTTGTTTGGTAATGACGGATTGAGTTCGAATGAATGAAAATTTTCTTAGTTTGGGAAGCTTTGTTGATTTGGTGAAAACGGGATTGGAGACCCGAATGTTGTGAGGAATTTTCTTGAGTTTCTGCTGGTTTTTATTTTAAAAGGACGATGGATTCCAGGGGTGATTTTGAGTCAATTGGATGGATTAAAAACGTTGGTCATATAGGCTGGGGATTAGGGACGATTTGGTGTGAATTTCTATCGAAAGGACTAAGAACATAATTTTATATGATTCAGAATAATTTGAGAACTAGGCCTGGTATTTTACATTTTAAACAAATGGTAATTTTCTAAAATAGAGATCTAAATTTGTAATTTTAAGCAAATTAAAGTTAGATTTGTAATTTTAGAAAATAAGAGGATGATTTATAATTTTAAATACTTAGAGGTTGATATATAAATTATGAAAGTTTGATAACTAATCCATAATTTTCTAAGGTATTAGGAATTACAAGGTAATTTTACAAAAGTTGAGGGATCAAACTATAATTTTATGTGGATTTCAATTTTCGAGGAGAGAGCGATAAATCTTCAATCGAAATAGTTTTTTTCGACGTTGAACGAATATCTGCATTTGCATTTCATACATTTAGTATCGTTATAATACCAATATCATATTTTGACATCGTCTGATTTGTATTTGTTTCAGTTTTCTGTTTTTGCCATCGAAACCAGCCCCCTACTAGTGGTGCTTGATTGGTCTAGCTTTGGGCTTCAGGTGAGTGACGTGTGATTTAAAACACTTAGACGACATCTTCTAAAATATTATCGTTTTTGCTATGTCTGGACATTTATTTGTAATCTGACTAATAATTATTTGGCTAATTAATAATATAATTTCTGTGATAAATATTATTCAGTATTTTGTTTTCAAATTTTGATAAATATTTAAATAAATATATTTTTCTGTAAAACAATTTCTGCTATGTATGTTCGTCTACTACAAAAATATTATTATATATATTTTTTCTGATTTGGGACACCTATGCTACGAGGGTAAACGAAGCCTTTAGTATACCATTGTAAAGGCCCAGTTATCAGGGTAAGATGGTAATCATGTGTCTAACTAACACATGTGAGTTGATTTATAGTGGCAGTAGTCCACGTGTAATTTGAGGTCTGATTATAGTCATATTATCTAATTCTATTATGTTTATTTATATAAAATATTTTTCTGATAACAATATTGTTTGACAGTATGTTGTCTGCTTTATTTGCAAACGATTTGTAAATGTTTTCAAGAATATTATTATCATTAGTTTGTATATTATATTATACCTATATGTTTGCAGTATTTTGAACTGTTTTTAAAACAGTTTATGTGTCGTCCCTCACTGAAATTTATCTCACCCTCGTCCCCTAATATTTTCATATATATTTTGGCATCCAGTGGCTGTTCAACATTTTGGTTCTCAATGAGACGTTCCTTTTGATAGTGAGTGCCCTTTTGGTCGGACTCTTTTTTTTTTTTTTTTTATTCTTCAATCTTTGGATTGTGTGTGGTTGCTGATTTGGGTGGTGGATTCAGGTTTAGCTGGTGGAAGTGGTTCTGGATTGGGTGCAATTGCTGATTTGGTGGTAGATTCGGGTTTGGGTGGTGTAAGTGGTTTTGGATTGGGTGTGATTTCAGTGGTGGTTCCAGTGGTGAATGATGGTTGTAGTGGTCTCGGGTTGGGTGGCAGGTAAGGCTGGGCAAATCAGCCTGTCCCGACCCTGAAAAAGGGTCGGGCTGGGCCAGTGGTTTCTGGCCTGCGGCTCGACCCGCCTGCTTTTTTTTTTTAAAGGGTCGAGTCTGAGCTAATGGTATGGCCCTGCGAGCTGGCCCGGCGCTGCCCGAATATTTTTTTATATATTTTTAATATTATATATATAATATATAGTATATTAATATTAATTTGATGTATTATGTATTATAAATTAGTAAAAATGATGTTAATTATAAATTTAAGAGCAGTTTAGTATTTATTAAAGTATAATTTATATAATAAAGTATATATTTAATTATATTTTGAAAAAAACATAGAATATAAAAAATAAAAAAATTGGCCAGCGGGTTGGTCCGACCCGTCCTTTTTGAATGGGCGAGCTGGATCAATCATCCAGCCAGCATGATCGGGCTGGGCCGCATGATCGGGCTAGAAAAAAACCCTAGGCCCAGCCCTAGTGGCAGGTAAGGCACCAGAGAGTGCCATGGAGAGCAGGGTTTAAGGCATCGGTGCTTGAGGTGGTAGGATTTTTTGTAAGGTTCGATTGGATTTTTTTTAGGTTTAAATTTGTCTCCCAAAGCAATAGTTCAGCGACGAGGTCGAGGTTAGAGGCGCCGGGAGAGGCCTGATAGAGGAGGCGGATAGAGGAGATTGAACAATGGTTTTTACATTTTGAAGGAGGAGGAGGAGAAGTGGAGGTTGCAAGCGTAGTGTGGTGGTGGATAAGAGGAATGAGTGGGGAGTAGTGGAAGAAGACATCAAACAAATTGTGGCAGTAGCAGTTCACGAACTTGAAGACCTACTGCTTATCCTCTGATTGCATCAACATAATTTTGTACTTGTAGTCTGCAATCTTTCTTCTCCAAGCTTTCATCTTTGAAGGGTAAGCTACAATGTACTGCAAGCATCGGCATCACACAAACAGAATTGAGTTGGAGGAACAGGTTCTATGTGGTTGTCAAGTAGGCTACTACTCTTGTTTTTGGCAGGGACAATTCCAAGATTAGTTAGCTTTGCCCGTCTTTTCCTACATTTGTTTAATTTATAGATTGAGTTGAATTCAAATATTTTTTGGGTGTGGCCTTTTATAGGGGAAAGTTTACAGATTTGTGTTGGTAATGGGTGTGTTCATAGATCCTGTTGTTTTCTGGGTGTGAATTTATCTTGGCCTTGGTTTGGCAATGCTTCATTTGGAATATTTTGTGGCTAATTTGGTTTGGAAATTTGATTGGAAAGCTGTGGATGAAGATGATGTTTATCTTTTTGAGAAGCAAGAGTTCACGATTCCAACAAAAAAATCATTTCATTTCCCGTTGAAATTTCAATTTCGATTTTTGCTTTGAAATTCCAAGAAGAAGAAAAGAAAATTAGGGTTACTCAAAGGTATTTTTATCTTTAAAATTTTATCTAAAGTGAATCAGACGATACATCGTCAATATACTAACAGATCAATAACAAACTATTAATAGAAGGATTTCAGTATAATCCAGTTTTAAACCTCAATGATGTGTTTATAACATGCTAGAAACACGATAATTAACTTATTAATTATGATATACCTGAGGAACTCAAAAATTATTTTCTCATATTTTTATATTATACTATTTTGAAAATTAAAATAAATAATTTTTCAAAACTATTAAATAAATAAATAAATAATGTTTATATTTAATCAATCTACAATTGAATTTTTTTGCATTAATAGTTTATCTAAAATAATTTAAAATATAATTTCAAAAATATAATTTATTTTACATAAAAGTATAAAATTAGTATATTAAATAAATATATTTATTATGAATTGTATATTATAAATAAATTAAATAAATAGTGAAATGAAGTAATTGTATTTTATAAAGAAAAATATAATTATTAAGAAAAAGAGTTTAATAAAATGCTCATATGACATGTTAATTATCCCTACAATAAGTATAACTATTAAAGATGTCATAAGGGCATCCACAATAGTTATAGCCTATGTGGATATAATTGTCATATTATATCAGATTTTTATTAATTTTTTTCATTAAATTCTCCCTCCATATAATTATATTTTATCATGAGACCCACAATCACTTTACTCCTCATTTAATTTATTTATAAACATACACTTCACAATATGTATATTTATTTAACATACTAATTTTATATTTTATGTAAAATAAAATTACATTTTCAAAATTTTACTTTGAATTATTTTGAATAAATTATTTATATAAAAATTTTGGAAATAACATTTTCTATAAATTAGTGCTAAGTGAGTAAATATAAAAAAATTATAGGTTAAAAAATAACTACATTAAAAATAATACAATATATTAACTTAAAATATACTAAGAAATAAAGAATGTAATTAAAATTGTGTGTAAAAAAATAAAATAAAAAAATGATATTTATAGAGAAAAATAAAAAAACAAAATTTTTATTTCGAATCCAATGTAATTAAAAGAATAACTTTGAATTTATTCACGGGGTCCACTCTCTTATGCGGTTGGTGCAGACGAGCCACATAATGGGAGTAGATGACTCAAACTTGCTCTAACTTTAAGCTCACCAAGTTCATATTATTATTTAATTTTAAAAAATTAATTGTTTAAATAATTGAAACATATTAATTTTCAAAAAGAAAAGATCTACTTACATTGCATTGCAGTTCGTCAATCTGAGGTCTGATTTTAGAGAAGTAATAAACAATTACATAACAAAATTAATAAGATCTCACATTTCAAAAAAAAGAAAAAGAGATCTCGTACAAGAGAAGTCATATAATCCAGCGGTGGAGAAAGGTGAGAGTCAAAGTGGGAGATTGAAGTTGTGAATAGGAGAACACCACCACCAACTGACTGAGTTCAACTCAGCTCAAACTCAAACGTGCCCCTTCCCTTTGGCTGACAACCTTTTTTTCATATTTCCTGTTTCTCCTCCCACACCTTATTTCCGCTCTCCTCCCCAATTCAATCTCTTTTAACTCTCCAAAAACCACATAAAGATTCCATCTTTTACGCCAATTTTCCTCTCCACAAACCCTAGAATTTCTTATCCCCTCGCCCTCTCTCTCACTGTATTTGTTGTTGGCGCCATCTCATTTGCCTTGCCAACAAAAAAGTTACACTCTTTGTTCTTCTCGTTCTCCGTTTTCATTGGATTAATCATCGTCAACAACAATAAGAACCAGAACAGACAAGATACGCCGAGACAGAGGAACTAGTTTTGTGCTTACATGTGTAATAAGGAGGGTCAGTTCTTTCCTACAAGTTCCCTCTTCTTTCTCTATTTTGTATTCTTCACTTATAGATTGCAGTTTGTTACATTGAGTTGCATATACGAATTGAGATAGTTACTTCCGTTTCTCCTTATCATTGAATATAATAATTGGAGAATTGGATGGAAAACGAAGTGCTTGAATTTGACATAAGTTTAGGAGGAGGAGGAGGGGATGAGGATGCCGTGGACATTGAGAATCAAATTGAAGATGAAGACATAGGCGACACCTCTTCTCCTCCTCCTGCTCCTCCTTTGGCCACCGGAACCTGTCTTCCTGGTGGCAGTGGGGAAATTTACCTGCCTGAGGGTGATCTTTTGGACCTTGAGCCTTATGGGGGCATGGAATTTGAATCGGAAGAAGCTGCCAAGGCTTTCTACAATTCATATGCTAGGCGCGTTGGCTTTAGTACCCGTGTCAGCTCATCTCGTCTTTCCAGGCGTGATGGAGCTATTATACAGAGACAGTTTGTGTGCGCTAAAGAAGGGTTCAGAAATTTGAATGAGAAGCGCACCAAAGATAGGGAAATCAAGCGCCCCCGGACCATTACCAGAGTCGGATGCAAAGCTTCTTTGTCTGTCAAAATGCATGATTCTGGGAAGTGGGTTGTCTCTGGTTTTGTGAGAGAACATAATCATGAGCTGGTCCCTCCTGATCAAGTCCACTGTCTCCGCTCTCACAGGCAAATATTTGGCCCTGCTAAGACCTTGATCGACACGTTACAGGCTTCTGGAATGGGCCCTCGTAGGATTATGTCTGCCTTGATAAAGGAATATGGTGGTATTAGCAAAGTTGGATTTACGGAGGTTGATTGTAGGAATGACATGAGGAATAATCGACAGAGGAGCTTAGAAGGAGATATCCAGCTCCATTTGGACTATTTGAGGCAAATGCATGACGAGAATCCTAATTTCTTTTATGCTGTGCAGGGAGATGATGATCAGTACTCAGGCAATGTGTTCTGGGCTGATCCAAAATCCAGGATGAACTACACTTATTTTGGTGACACTGTTACATTTGATACGACCTATAGGTCAAACAGGTATCGCTTGCCTTTTGCACCATTCACTGGGGTAAATCATCATGGGCAGCCTGTACTGTTCGGTTGTGCATTCCTAATAAATGAAACCGAAGCATCGTTTGTTTGGTTGTTCACGACTTGGCTCATGGCCATGTCTGGTCGCCATCCAGTGTCAATGACCACTGATCATGATGCAGTGATAAGATCAGCCATAATGCAGGTTTTCCCAGACACTCGCCACCGATTCTGCAAATGGCATATTTTCAAGAAATCTCAGGAGAAGTTATCCCATATGTTTTTGAAACACCCAAATTTCGAAGCAGAGTTTCATAAATGTGTCAACTTAAGTGAATCAATTGATGAATTTGAATCTTGCTGGTTGTCACTTGTGGACCGGTATGAACTACGAGATCATGAATGGCTTCAAACATTGTATTCAGATCGCAGACAGTGGGTCCCAGTGTACTTACGAGACACTTTTTTTGCGGAGATGTCCATTACCCAGCGAAGTGACAGCATGAACTCATACTTCGATGGTTATGTGAATGCTTCGACCAATCTGAACCAGTTTTTCAAGTTGTATGAGAAAGCTATAGAGTCTAGGAATGAGAAAGAGGTAAAAGCTGATTATGATACAAT
>CAODLS010028646.1:0-13984 GCA_948243855.1 Flueggea neowawraea | reverse complement strand
GTGATCACTCCAAGGTAAGTTCGTTCGTGTGGATACCTGTAGCCACGTTCGCGCAAAAGCAACGTGATTCCTCAAAGGTGATTCGGGTTTTGGTGCAACGAGCTACACCAACGTTTTCATACATCCGATCGATCGTGCCTTAGTGAAAGGTAAATCTTCCAACCTTAATTATATATGTTGATATGCATGGGTCCTTTGGGGAATTCAAGGCATTAAATTTTTGTTTTATCCGCTGCCATATATGTATATGAATGTCATATTTTAGCCGCGAATTCCAACAATTTTCACAAGCCAATGTGAAAGATCGGGGTTAACCTAAGGGTGTTCTTCGATCTTCATCGCAATGAATGACCTCCATCTTCTTTTACAAACAATACTAATCCTGTTCTAAAAGAAATAGGCACATTCGACAATAACGACTCGCATGTCATATTTGAAATAGGCACATACGCCAACCATTACAAAACTTTAAAACCATTCACATGGGTTTATTGGACTATGCCATGCACTATGAATATTGAATCAACATTGAATCACAATCATAATCCAATTATGAAGATATTTAATCAAAATTATATTGATTAAGCGTTGGGTGTGTTTTAAGTGGTTTTCGCAAGCTGGTTGCTAGGGAGGTTTATAATTCACATTGCTCATGAAACGAAGTGCTAATTTAAACCTTCAATATATATTAATCTCATTAATGCTTGAATCTCATGATCACATTATAAAAAACCGCTTAAAAACCTAATCGGCTTTCTAGGTGAATCTTAACATCCTATATTAGTTCAATCAAACATTCAGCCTTTAACATATAAAACCAATTTTATCTTGCTAAATGAAACCCTAAACAAGTGTTTACAATATAGCAACAATAGCAATGAAAGCCAAATATATATCACATATGTCAATTGCATCACATATAAAAGAATTATATATGTTGATTATGCAAGTGGCTTTGATACCAATGTTGGAATTCGCAGCTCTATTATGACATTCATAAGCATTCATAGCAGCAAAAATAACAAAAATTTTATGCCTTGAATTCCCTCAAGGACCAATGCATATCAACATATATAATTAAGGTTGGAAGATTTTCCTTTCACCAAGGCTTGATTGAACGATTGAATGAAACGTTGATGTAGCTATTAGCACCAAGAACCCGAATCACCTTTGTGGAATCACTTTGCTATAGGTATCCACACGAACGAACTTACCTTGGAATGATTGCAGTGTACTAGCACTTTTTAGAATCACTATTCTAAAGCTCACAAAATTATTTTCTCTCTTTGAATTGTGGCACACAAGTTTGGCAATGGAATGAATAATTGGCAAGGGGTGCAAGCATATTTATAGGCATATGAGATGACCTAGATAGGCAGCACATAGGAATCAAAATTCCCCTTCTCCTTGCCCTACTAGGATTCGGTTTTCCCCTTTGAGCAAGAAGTGAGCCTAATTCATTCCTAATCATATTAAGCTACATCGTAATTAGGGTTTCCTTGTCATACAAGAATAGAACTCCTAATTAGATGTGTATATGTGTGCTGAAATCTCTTCCTTGTTATACAAGGATTAATTTCCCTAAAAAAATCAGAAGTGAAAGCCGAAATTCCTCTCCTAGTTTTAAGGCTTCTGCCGAAACTCCTTATGCCCTAATCTCATTGGGTTTGGCCGAATTTCATGATGGGTTTCTTAATGTTTGTTGGGCTTTTGATCATATGATACATTACCATAATATATAAATCTTATACATGGGCCAAATTATGTCACACATAATTAAACAATTAAACCCATGATAATAGGTGATCATATTAAATGCCCATCACATTAATGGACTATGTATTAAATCTTATTTAACACATAAATTATAAAATCCTGAATTATTATCGATTAATCAAATTAATCATCTTAATAAGTTGTTCATCACTGAGAGAGAATATTTTGTAATCAATCCAATTTGTTCTTTGTGTGTGACCCTATAAGCCCACTCGAAATTGGCAATGTGACTCGTCCCAACCTTTAGGCCCAAAGTCCATAAGCGGTGTCTAGTAATGCATTACGAAAACCCAAAATTGAATGGTTGTCGGTGATCCGAGTTAACCTTTCACAGTCTGATGTATAGTCCTTTTGTCACCTGATATCTCATCTAAAGCATAAGGCATAGTCCTATGTCAACCTTATATAGCTTAGCATGTTTCTTGATCTCGAGTAAATTGATATAATCAATGACATTGATAAAATCTTTTATCAATTCATTCGAGTATGCATACATTCCATCAATCCTAGTCATCAAGTGGCCAAGAGATCATGGCATATATAATCATGGCCTTTATTGTTAACTTGTTATGGATAACGTTTAACTAAGTCAAAACATGTGATTCCTCACGTAGGAGTCGATAGTAGTTTCAGTCTAAGGACTCAAACATCACCACTGCATGAAAGCTACTTTGTGACAACGATCCATGAAGTGCTTTCATAGTGGGCCAGTCCAATACATGTTCCCCAACATGCATCTATATTCTAAGTTGATATCTCATATCCATAATCAGTAAAACATGATTATCCACTTAGCAACACACTAATCGTTAATTCATTATCATTCCAATGATAATGATCGATTAAGGACATTTACAATAGTATTCCTTTTATCTTTATGATTTTACTATCAAGTCACGTACTTAATGGTACAAAGAAGAATAAACTATTCATAGAGTTTTATCTTCATAAAACAGATAATATTTCATAGAAATAAAATACCTCTTTATTATTAAATAAACTGAAATGACAATGTTTACATGATTAAGGTAGGGCACAAAACTAACAGAGATGGCTTTTAATCATAAGATTTGAGGATGATCATAAATGGGTTAGATCAATTTGGTTTGGGTGATTATGGGTTGTTTTAATAGATTGGACCTTATATTCGTATTCAGAAGATTGATTAGAGCCAATGTGGGTGATTGGTTGCAATTTTTATTGTTGAAATCAATATTTGTCGAGTTTTGGAAATTCTGGAAAGGTGAATTACTCGAGCAAGCTAGGGCATGGATAACTCAAGTTGGGCATCTCACTAACTAGAATAATCCAAGGCCTAGATAAATCGAGTTAAGCTTTTCTTTAACTCGAATAAGTCGTGGTTTTGAGGGACCAAAGATGTCATTTTTTGTATTTTGCAAATTCTGATAGTTGGGGGACTTGTTTGCAATTTTTTAGAATTTTTAGAACTAGTTTGTAATTTTACAAGCTGTCAGGGACTAAAAAGTAATTTTACAAAAGTTCAGGGACCAAATCATAATTTTACATGGATTTCAATTTTTTGGTTTTTATCGATATATCCTCAACCGAAATGGGTTTTCGAACGATGATTGAGCATCTGAGTCTGCATTTGCATATGTACACAATTTGCTACAACCACAGTGCTATCATCATCCATTGCTTTGTTTTTTATATACCTTGTTTTTGATATGATTTTTGCAATGAGGTTTGTAGCCGTTGGTATATCAATGTATTGATGAGACTCTAGCTATCAGGGAGTGTTGGTAGCCATGTTGTCTTGGCCCGATGCATGATTTATTTTGTGCCAGAGTCCACGTTTATTTCATTTGGGTTGTGGCAGAGTCCAAACCTGTTATATCTTTGTTCTGGAGTCCTGTATTTCCATTATACTTTGACCCTGTTTTTACTATATACCTATTAGTACAACTATTTTTGTGCGTGTATAGTGTGTACATATATGTATATACCTTTGTATACCTGCATGTGGTATTTTTGTACGGTTTTCAAACCAGTCTTTGTGGGGCACGTATGAGGCATTCTGGAGTGTCATTCCTCACTGGGTTTTGACCCCCATTTGTTTTTCTTTGTTTATCTCTACCTCTATATACATGTTGACTTTTGACTTGGCAACCGTTTGGCATCCTGCTCAACGAAGTGTTTGTGTTGGATAATTTTCCTGGGGATGCCTTAGTTGAGTTTGGAGAGCGAAAGCGAGTTGAAGTGAAGAGAGAAAACAACACCGCAATTTATAGTAATTCGGCCAACCATGCCTACGTCTACTACATAAGTCTCGCTTAGGATTTCCATTATAACGAAGATTGATTCCGTCTCAATCCAACAAAGCCTTACACAAGGATTGATTACGGCTCACCCCTCTAAATCCTACAAGGTTGATTATGGTTCACCCTTCTAAAGCCTATAAGGTTGATTACAACTAACACCTCTAAAGCCTACAAGGTTGATTATAGCTCACCCCTCTAAAGCCTACCCAAGGTTGATTTCAGCTCAATCCTCTAAAGCCATTACAATGTTGTTTTCTATAGGTTCACAACAAACCTTTCCTCACGCTCAAAGTGTATACAAATTGTTTACAAAATAGAAAGCTCTATTCTAGGAGTACATATGTTTGATTGATACTCATAATCTTCTCTCTAGTTTGAATTTGGTGTTTTGTAGTTAGGGGAATGATGAAAATGTTTGACACTTGAAAGCATATGATCATCCATGTTTTTCTGCCCTTCTTTGATGTATTTATAGCTTTTCTAAGCCATATGACCATTGGAGAAGAGAATATATCTGTTGGTGTGCATTTAATATTGTCTGCTGCTATCTATGCCATTCTCACGTACGTCACTTTATCCTCATGTACGTCATCTACAAATTCTCCAGCTTACGTACATTTGTTTCATCTCACGTACATTGATCATCTTTGAGCAAGCTTTGCGTACATGAAACTATATCTTACGTACGTGAATGACAACACGCGTACGTGAACTTATGCTTATGTACATGAAATGTGTTTCAGAGGGTTCCAAAGGCTTCTGACTGTCTTTAGACCCTCTATCACGTACGTGACTCTTTTTTGACATACGTGAGTCCTTTATTATGTACGTTAAACTCACACTAACATGCGTTAACAACATCAGAGTCTTTTTTTCGCAATTCTGAGCTCTCCAACTTATTTCTGTTTAAGTCAAATGTTTTGCTTATCATCAAAACATAAAAAGGAACTTAATGTTGATCACCCTTGATCCAACAATCTCCCCCTTTTTGATGATAAATAACCTTGAAGAATTTAAGCACTACATCAAAGGAAATGAATTTGATCAATGATTTCATCCTTGTTAAGAGGTTAGGATCATAAACATTGTGTGATCATATTTTTAAAATTTTCACTCCCCCTATCAAAAATAATTTGCTCATTGTTTAAAATATTTTGCAAATATCATTTATCCCCCTATTAAAAGATTTGGGCATAATTTTCAAAATTTATTTTCTCCCCATATTTAAAACAAAACAATATCAATTTAAAAGAAATGATAAGAGTTGAGAAATTGGGAATATAGTACCAAATTTGGCATATCCAATGATGTAGGATCTTTGCTTCAAGGATGTTAAGCCTTCTTGAATGACAACCCTCTCTGATACCACTTGTTGGAGAATTTTCCCGGGGATGCCTTGGTTGAGTTTGGAGAGCAGAAGTGAGTTGAAGTGAAGAGAGAAAACAACACTGCAATTTATAGTGGTTCGGCCAACCATGCCTACGTCCACTACCTAAGTCTCACTTAGGATTTTCGTTATAGCGAAGATTGATTTTGGCTCAATCCAACAAAGCCTTACACCAAGGTTGAGTATGGTCCATACCTCTAAAGGGAACAAGGTTGATTACGGCTCACACCTCTAAAGCCAACAAGATTGATTGCGGTTCATACCTCTAAGGCCAACAAGGTTGATTACGGCTCACCCTCTAAAGCCTACAAGGTTGATTACAGCTCACACCTCTAAAGCCTACAAGGTTGATTACGGTTTAGCCCTCTAAAGCCTATCCAAGTTTGATTTCGTCTCAATCCTCTAAAGCCATTACAATGTTGTTTTTCATAGGTTCACAACAAAACAAACTGTTTACAAAATATAAAGCTCTATGCTAGTAGTACATATGTTTGATTGATGCTTATAATCTTCTCTCTAGCTTGGATTTGGTGTTTTGGAGTGAGGGGAATGATGAAAATGTTTGACACTTGAAAGCATATGATCATCCATATTTTTCTGCTCTTCTTTGATGTATTTATAGCTTTTCTAAGCCATATGACTGTTAGAGAAGAGATTTTAGCCGTTGGAGTGCATTTAATGATGTCTGCTACTATATGTGCCATTATCGCGTATGTCACTTTATCCTCACACACGTCATCTGCAAATTCTCCACCTTACACACGTTTGTTTCATCTCACGTACGTTGATCATCGTTGATCAGCGTACAAGAGAAAACAATTGTCCTCTTAAACTGATATGTCTAGGTGGACCCATTAAATCCATATGCACAAGTTCTAACACTCTTGATGTAGAAATCGCTTTCTTTAGCTTAAAAGAACTGTTAGTATGCTTACCCTTGATGCATGGTTCATACAAATGCTCTTTTGTAAATCTCAACTTTGGCAAGCCTTTAACAACATCACTTTTTGCAAGTTTTGAAATCAAAGGCTATGCGTGGCCTAGTTTCCTATGCCATAAATATGCATTTTCATCCAAAGAGATTAAACACTTTTCATTAAAAGAGGATGCATCATGCAAATTCATGATAAAAATGTTTTCATGCCTTAAACCAATAAATGGAATTTTGTTGTCTTTCAAAATAATGTAATGAGATGATTCGAACTTCATATCATAATCGATGTCACAAAGTTGAGAAAAACTAAGCAAATTGTGTTGCAAACCATTAACTAATAACATGTTATCAATGGTTGGCAAATGTTCCTTACCCACTTTACCAATACCAATGATCTTACCTCTATTGTTGTCTCCAAAAGTCACATAACCTTGATTCTTGAAGGTGAGTTCTACAAACAAATTCTTGTCCCCACTTATGTGTCTTGAGCATCCACTATCAATGTACCATATGCTTGAAAGAACTCTACTCTTCGCACCTACAAAATCAATTTTTTTTCTATGGTACCCAAACTACTTTGGGTCCTTGTGTGTTAATCATATAACCAAGTTAGGGAGAGTTGTTCCTTTGGGAATCCACATCTTCTTCACTTTGATGGTTTTTCTCAAGCTAGTACAAGAACGAGCATCATGACCGATCTTTAAACATCTAGCACAAGTAGGCACACCAAATGAAATTGTAGAACTGCTACCATTTGAAAAATTAGTCATCAATGATGACTCTCTTTGATATGGATCACAACCAAGAACATTTTTTGATAGAGAAAATCTTTGCAAAGAAAGCAGTTTTTGAAATGTTTCTTTACCACTAGTGAATTTTCCAACAACATATGAAAACTCATTTTTCAATCTATGAATCTTTTCATGCAATTTCTATTGTTCAAGTAAACATGAAGAATGATCATTGGATGTGCTTTAAAGCTCATGAACATGTTTTGACAAAACCTCATTTTCCATTTCTAAAAATTTGTTTTTTTTTTCAAAGTTTTATTGAGCTTGATCACTTGTTCAAAATTCTCATTTAACTCATTAAAGGCATTCATCAATTCATCACAGGTAAGAGCATTTATGGCTTTTTATTCATCATCACTTGAGTAGGAACTTCTTGCCATAAGAGCTAGATTGATTTCCTCCTTGGATTCCTTATCTTCGTCATCACTACAAGTTGCTATCAAGACTTCCTTCTTCTTGTTTCTATCAAAGGATGGTTTTGAGGATGAACTCTTACAGTCCTTTGCATAATACCCTAATTTTCCAAACTTTTAGAAAGTTTCATCATTCCTCCTCCTATAATTTTAAGTCTTTCAGAAGTCATCTATTGAACCCTCTTCATTTCCCCTTTTCTCTTTAGCATCATAGATTTGAACTTTCTAATATTCTTTGCATAAATGGCCAGCTCTTCATCTTATTCACTTTATTCATCTTGCTCATCACTTTCTTCCTTAAAAGAGGCATTTTCTTTGAGAGCAACACTTTTCTCTTTTGGTTTGGGGCATCCTCCTTTAGTCTTCAATATAATCTCATAATTAATAGGAGACCTAACCAATGCATTGAAATCAATGTGTTCAAATCCTTGGACTCTATGATTGTAGTGACTTGTGAGTCCCATTCATGTAGAAGTGACCTCAATATGTTCTTGACTTTTTCACTGTCATCCATATGTTTCCCAATTGATGCTAACCCATTTATAATTTCAGCAAACCTGTCAAGTATAAATGAGACTGATTCTCCTTCCTTCATAGAGAATAACTCATAATCGTGAAGGAGCATATTGATCTTGGTCTCCTTCACTTGGGTGGTACCTTCTTGAATGAATTCGAGTCTCTCCCACATCATATTGGCACTCTTCCAAAACGACACTCAGTTTGTCTCCTCCAAAGTGAGAGCACAAAATATGAGTTGCATTTCATTGGCATTGATTTGATTGTGCTTCCAATCTTCATCATCATAGTCAACCTCTTTCTTAACAACCCCATTCTCATGTTTTGGAACCTTTGGTCCTTTCATAATCACCTTCCAATACTCAATGTTTTGACTTTTGATGTAACCATTATTCAATTCTTCCAAACAGAGTAGTTTGTACCGTTGAGCCTTGGTGGCTTAGTGGTGGTCAATCCTTCTTCAAAGTATCTAGGATTCAAGTTCAAAGCCATCTTGGATCTTCACTCTTCGGTGGTGAAACCATCACAAGTAAGAGCCTAAGCTCATATACCAATTGAAAGAACAATAACCACACTAGAAGTGGTTAAATAGTATGGTGTTTCGACTTTGAATCGTTTTTGTGTTTTGGCTCACAAGCAAAGTAAGGGCAACAAAGAACACAGAGAATTTATAGTGGTTCAACCTAACTCTTGCCTATATCCACTACCTAAGTATCACCACTTAGGATTTCCACTAACCTCAATCACTTGATAAAACTTTCACTTTTCAAGATAAGTGAAAGCTCTTACAATTCTTGATTCCGGTTCAAGAATAAACCAACCTAGGATCTACCATTGATCCCAACCTCTCAAACTCTCTGGTTTGAACAAAACAAATCACTCACCAATAGATT
Source organism: Flueggea neowawraea (assembly GCA_948243855.1). Classification (NCBI taxonomy): domain Eukaryota; kingdom Viridiplantae; phylum Streptophyta; class Magnoliopsida; order Malpighiales; family Phyllanthaceae; genus Flueggea; species Flueggea neowawraea. Next base: position 4,992 of record CAODLS010028646.1, on the reverse strand, counting down.
ACAATAAGGATACAAGCCAATTAAAATTAGAAATTAGGAGCAAGAACACTTGTATCACTGAGAATAATAAAAAAGCTAGAATTGGAATTGCAAATGGATGTGGATGTGTTGTTCTGTGTCCCTGGACTATTCTTAATATGCATTTACACCTCCTAGAATTTTGCTACCTATTGTGACTCAATTCTTTCCCATTAGAGTGTGAAATCAATCTTGATTTTATTTCCTTTTTAGTGTTCACTCGAGTGACAATAGGGTCCATTCGAGTAACTAACATTGTTGTCTTTCAGTATTACACTTCCGCCTTAACTTAATCGAGTGAGGAAATTATCCACTTGAGTAATCGAAGATTTCTGACCGTTGTGCATTGATTTCTTTCCATATCAAACTTGATTTACTTGAATTCTTCAAATCAAACATCATGCTCACTCGAGTGAGAAAAACTCCACTCGAGTAACTTTCGCTTGGCTCACATCTTGGTCTTTCTGAAATCACGTCCACTCAAATAATTTGGCTTGGCTCAGATCTTGGACTTTTTGAAAAACGCATCCACTCGAGTGACAAACATCTCCACTCGAGTAACTTTGGCTTGGCTCATATCTTAGACTTTCTCAAAGGCACCTCCATTCGAGTGAAGAACATCTCTACTTAAGTAAATTTCTCTTCTGGGTATTTTGTTATTTTCTGAGTCACGTTCACTCAAGTAACTACATTCTTTACTCAAGTAACATTATCAATCAGTGGCTCTCTAAACGTTGATCTTGCTCGAGTGATTTTCTCTTCTACTCGAGTAACTTTAGACTCCATGCATTCTGAACACTTTGTTTGCTCAAGCAAGTTTATTTCTTGGTCGATTAACTTTATACTTACTCAAGTGATAGTGGATTCTACTCAAGTGACATCTGGAAACCATTTTCTTCTGATCATTGAACTTACTCAAGTAACACTTCTTTGCTTCAAATAATTCCATCTTTTGGCAGCCTTGTTTAGTATGCATTTGATCAAGGTTTTTACCAACTCTTGTCCATCATCAAAACATAGGTGGATCTAAATGGGAACCACCCTTGGTTCAACATACCTATAACAAAAATCAAACTCAATGTCATTCAAATGAGGTCTACACACAATATCGAACCACTACTTCGGCTAGATTAGACTTGTTGATAGTAATTTGTATCCATAGTCCGTTATAGTCATATATAACACCTAAAAATTTACAGATATATATTAGACACATAAATGAACAACTTTCAAGAATGGAAAACTTTCATGTTTTACACTTCGACTATATGTGCCTCTATCAAAATAAGGTTGCGATACAAACTAAAATCTAGGTGCTAATTGACCCATATGCCAATTCTTGTGAGTTTATGCATAAATCGTGCTCCCATCCATTTATTCAATATGTAGACATCTAAATACATGTTATAAAGAAAATTAAACCGATGAAAATGAATAAAATCACTCACTTTGCTCATAAGATGCAATAGATGAGAAATTGACGATTTCTAGGTTTTCTACTAAATTTGCTAAGATAAATATATTCTTCTCCTCTTTTGTCTCCCTTTTCCATCTTGTTTTCTATCAACTATATGGTATGAGTATGAAAAAAATGAGTCCTACTTGCTTAACTTTAGATTTTATCAAGTTCATGCTAAGCACGAGGTGACGACGTGCTTAGAAGGTACAGTCAGAAACTGACACTTCTGTTCTTTGTATCTACTCCACTTCTAATATTTGTTACACATAAAAATGCATAAAATTTGCAGTAACTAAATAATACATATTTATACAATTATCTAGATGTAAATTCTAAATCACCAATTTACCTCTCTTCCCTAAATGTTTCACTTTTGAACCCTGCTTCTTCTACCAATAACCCTTTTATTGCTCTCATAATCCCCTCTAAAATATTCTAACACCATATAGATCATGTGATTATAACATATTCAGTGCCAGATAAATGTACGGATTATGCACATTATATGCGATGCATGCTCGTATGTAGCCAATGTTGGTCAGGGTCATGATATCTCTAAAACGTTATCTAACATGTGGACAACGTATGTAATGTCAGATCAATGTATATTGTATGTGATGCATGCTCGTGTATATGCAATGTTGGTTATGATCGTGCCAATTATCCGCTCCTTTAAAGAATTTCGTCCAAAATTTCAATACCTAATCCGAGAACAAGTACAGATAAGATCTTCTCATGTTTGTTGGAGAATTTCGGTCTAAGACTTTGTATGAACGAAAACGACTTGAAAAGTAAGAGCGAAGTTGACACAAGGATTTATAGTGGTTCAGCCAACCTTTCCTACATCCACTACCTAAGTCTCACTTAGGCTTTTCACTATTGATGATTAATTGTGGCTCAATCCAACAAGGCCAATACATGAGGTTGATTCCGGCTCAACACCTCCAAGGCCTCACAATGTTGTTTTCTATAGGTTCACAACAAACCTCTACAATGTTGTTTTCTATAGGCTTACAACAAACCTAACTCACACTCTCAAAGTGTATACAATTGGTTTACAAACAATGAAGCTCTATACTAGAGTTAAGTATTTGAAATTGAAGGTTTAACTTTGATCTCTATCTTGAATTGATGTTTTTCTTGATGGAAATTGATAGGAATTTTGGCTCTATGATTTTTTATGTTGTTCAACACGTTCTTGGGCTTCTCTTGATGTATTTATAGCCCTTTGAATCAATATGACTGTTGGAGAGAACAATATAGCCGTTGGAGTCTGTTTAAAGCTGTCAGTTGATGTCTGTGCATGTCTTAAGTACGTCATGCTTTTCTTACATACGTTATCTGGGTATTTTTGCAGCTTACGTACGTTTCACACATTCTTACATATGTTGATCATGGTTCTTCATGATTCACGTATGTTGCTTAATACTTAACATACATGTGTTTCAATCTTACGTACGTAATCCTTTCTTTACATACGTTAGACACCACTTTCAACATTCCAATGGCTTCTTCCTGTCTTCACACCTTCTCTCACGTACGTGACACTTTCTTGATGTATGTGAGGCCTTTGTTACGTACGTTAAACTCACATTAACATACGTTAACTGCATTAGAGTCTTTGTTTCATAATTCCGAGCTTTCCAACATGCTTTGCTTCAACTCAAATGTTTTGCACTTAATCAAAACCTTTTGCTCATCATCAAAACACAGAATGAACTTATTGTTGATCACCCTTGATCCAACAATGTTCTACTACATTTCCCATGTTGCTTCTTCTTTCAAATGGTTCCTACACAACACTTTAACTAATGAAATTGATCGATTTAGTAGTTGTTTGATCTTGTAGTCAAGTATTTATACTGGTTCCTCAATATAACTCAATTTTTTTTTAATCTCTACCTGCTCATTTTGAAGTATATGTGAAGGATCTAATAGGTACCATCAAACCATACTAACATGAAAAACATCATGTATCCCTAATAACTCTAGTGGTAAAGTTAAAGGATAAGCAACTGGACCAATACGCTAGAGTATTTCATAAGAACCAATATATTGTGGACTCAATTTCCCTTTCTTCCCAAATCTACTTACACCTTTCCAAGGAGAAACTCATAAAAATACTTTGTCACCAACTTTGTACGTCATCTCCCTGTGATGCTGGTCCATGTAACTCTTTTGTCTATCTTGTGCAGCTTTAATTCGAACCCTTACTATTTTCACCTTGTCTATGGTTTCTTGTATCAATTATTGACCTTCTATTACTCGCATACCCTCTTCATCCCAATACAATGGACATCTGCATTTTCAGCCATATAACGCTTCATATAGTGCCATGCCAATACTGCTATGGTAATTATTATTATAAGAAACTTCCATCAAAGCAATATATTAATCCCATGAACTTTGGAATTGTAACACACAAGCCCGAAGCATGTCCTCTTATGTTTGTGGATAAAATGCGGTACTAAAATGAATTTTAGGATCAAGATATTGTTATAAACTCTCCCAAAATCGAGCAGTAAATCGTGGATCTCTATCCGACACAATGGATACAGGTACACCATGTAATCTGACAATCTCATCAACATACTTCTTTGCTAATTTCTCAAGCATACATCCCCATCTAAAAGGCAAGAAATGAGCTAACTTAGTTAATCGATCCATAACTGCCCAAATAACATCGATCTTTCTCAGAGTATTCAGTAATTCGATAACAAAATCCATTGTAAGTTTCTTCCATTTCCATTTAGGAATAGGTAATGTTTGCACCATAACAGCTGGTGTCTGACGTTCAATCCTGACTTGTTGACAAGTGAGGCATTTCACAACAAACTCAACAATATCTTTCTTCATTTTTGGCTACCAAAATTGAGTCTTTAGTGTTAAATACAATTTGGTAGATCTAGGATGCATTGTCTATGGCAGGCAATGTGCTTCTTCCATGATTTTCCTATGTAAATTTTCAACTTCTGGTACGCAAAGCCTATTCCCAATGCTCAAAGTTCCATCAAGTTGAATCACAAATTCAACACACTTGCCCTATTTCACCTTGTCTACAATCTCAACAATTAGAGGACCTCGAGTCTATAAGTCCTGAATCATTTCATGCAGTATAGGCTAACTTTAACAGTAGCAAGTAAAGCACCACCGATATGTGTATCAAGCTTAACATCCATAACTCTCAAATCAAGCAAATAAGTTAAAATATTTACCTTTAAGGAGGTTATGTTGCTATTGTTAGATTTGTGGCTTGAGGCATTAGTGACGACATTTGCTTTTCCAAGATGGTACTCGATAGTACAATTGTAACATTTCAATAACTCCAGCCACCGTCTTTGTCTCATATTCAATTCTTTTTGGCTCATTAGATACTTCAAACTTTTGTGATCAGTGAATATCTGAAAAGTCTCACTGTATAAATAATGTTGCCAAATCTTTAGAGCAAAGACAACAACAGCTAGCTCCAAGGAAACCTCATATGGCCTCAATTATCTAAAAGTGTAGGCAATTAC
>CAODLS010028627.1:0-15310 GCA_948243855.1 Flueggea neowawraea | reverse complement strand
AAGAATCAAATGGATATGACTGCACCTTCCACAATCATATATACGAATGTGATGAAATAGTAGACATTAGCCTTGCCCTCTTATTCTTTTGACGTCAAACATAAAAAATGGATTAATAACAATGGGAATTTAGCTCAAAGTGTCTTTTGAAACGATTTTTTTCTAGTATTCCCTCTTTGCAATGCTCTCAATTAGATAACTTGAACTTACACAATTGCCTAATACTTCCACTTGAACTAATCAACGTAGTCGATTTTGCCAAAGTGGTTGAGTTGCATGCATTAACTTCACATAATCCCTTATGACCATGTGAAGTAGCAAGAAATGAAAACTAGGTCATTAAATAGTTAGGTTTTATACATTAACTAAGAAATCATTTTTAATGTCAAAGTAGTATTCCACTCAACCAAGATCTAACAAATACCATAATTGTTAGAATACAAATTGAAGGCAAACTTCAATATGATCATGACATAATCTTTTGCAAGAAAAAATTCGGCTTTTGTACAAGACTAACTTGCACACACCAACAACTTAAAAGCAACACCTTAAACTCCACTTTTAATTTTTTCCTTGCATACTCAACTTGTTCTCACTAGAACTAATTGATGTCTAATGAAGTCACATTAAAACTTCATTTCGAGGATCCTAAAAGTTGAATTAATTGTCTACTAATGACGAAATTCAATAGAGAACATCGGACAAGATAACTCTTCTCACTTACGTGAGTTTGAGCAACATACCCTCAAAGGTGCATTATCTTACATATTGTGCGCCTTTGGTTTTTAACATTTTACTCACAAAATATCGGCATTGTTCATCTTCGTGGATTTTCTCATAATTCTGTCTGGTCTCCACTTCTTAAGGACTTAAGGTTCTTAAACCTTTTTCCTTGCCTTTGTATTAGAATGTCTGCAATAGAATAAGACGTTATCGAATTCCTAACGATCTCATGCTTGAGATAAACGTGGATTAGATGCAACTTGATTTGCTCCTAACATCTAGGCAAGAAGTGAATAACTACTTTGGACTTTGTCCTTGATCAAACTATGATTAGATCACTAGCTTTCTAATAATGTAAGACTTACACCTCAACTCTCATGATTAGGTTTTATAACAAGTATCAGTCGATGGTCAAAGACCATGAGCTTAATTAGTGTCACACCAACTCACTGCTCTTAAACTGCAAATTAAAAAAAATATTGCACCTCGATACTTGTAAATTAGCCAACTGAATACATCATCTTTTGTACCAATAAAAGACGATGATAGACATTTCAGTCCAAAATGTGTTGAGTGGTATTCTACTCATCTTTGAATTTGGACATAACCAAGTTCAAAGGGGCATGGGCTTAGTTCTTAGAATACATGCTAAATTTTCTTAATATAAGAATTACAATTGTTGCCACCTAAGCTCAACATAGTTTTAACATACACATACGTATGTCTCGGCATCAATCAAATTTTATAAGCAGTGAATCACACAAATAACATGCCAAACAATAAAACATAGTTACACACAAGTAATTCACTCGGCAATATACATATATTTACTATCCAACCAAAAATTAAACTAGCATAGCCTCTTATTAAGCTTTGAATCGAAATGTAACTAACAATAAAACATTGTCCATGTGTCAACGTTGCAGGAAGCCACTTGTCACAACTGCACAAAGCCACGTGTCGATATATAATTCGTTCGCGTTTTGCGCAGTCAACTTTGACCGTTTGACCATGTGCCACGTGTCGAAATGTGATTGGTCCGTGTGTCTTTTTCGGATCCTTCTTAATCCTTCTACCGCTGCGACTTGTCGCTATCAGAGTGATCTGCGTGCAACTAATAGAAATGTGTCACATCATCGTTTCTTATTAGATGAATAAATTCATTTGGGTATCATCACTCAATATTTTTCGATTAGATTTTCGTCAATTTGATGACCTTCCCGATGGCAGGTAACATTTTCAAAGTCGCTGATCTCAAATCTTTTATCGAAATTTTGAAATTCCAACTTTCAGAATTCAAAAACGACTTTCGAGATGAAAAGTCGAATACCAAAAAATTACAGTATGCATCCTAGACAGGACCAACAATATTTTCGAAACATATTCAAAAAAATCGTGTTGGCTCTGATACCAATGAAAGAATCCTATACCGGTTTAACTAATAAATAGTATAATAAATAGGTTCGACTTACTAACCTCGATTCCAGCGGAAGCTTGCAGCGGAGCATGACCAGTTCTATGTTGGTCTTGAGAGCAAACCACGGTTGAAATGTCAACGAGAGTGCTCGACTGTTTCGCAGTCTAGATGTCACACCTGATCTGTGCAGGACTTGGGACAGGAGGCCAAACCTTTCTTCTCCCTGTTGAGAGCTCTCTCTCTCTTTGTGTGTGTGTTGGTTTTCTTAGAATGGAAAGGAAGCAAGACTCCTTATATAGCCTTCGAAACGGGTTAACGAACCTAATGGATCCAACGGACCCATTTCATCCCTAACTCAATTGGGCTTGTCAATTGGCCTCGGTTCACGTCCCGGTTCACACATTGACTAACCGAGTTTGATTCTCCTCAATTGAACTTTCCAATTGGTTTCGGTCCACGGTCTCAGTTTACACCTCGACCGACCGAGTTCGGTTCACCCGTCATGGGCGGACCGCATTTTCTAACAATTTCAAATTGGAAAGAAATGACATAAGAAAATAAACCTTTAAGACGAATATCAAAACAAAATGACCCTTTCGAAAAATCATTTAATTTTATTGTGTCGTCGTTAACAAGAACAGTACATCTCATATTGCTCTCTGTAAAGTCCTAATGAAGTCTATTAAGACGATTTACATTGTTTTCAGGGAGATAGCTTTCAGTTTGATGAGGAAACCAGACGAGGAATGAAAATTTTGATTTACATAACTTGCTTTGCAGGCTATTGCAGGAAACAGAAAATCATCGTCACAGAAAATTTCGATCGCTCTGGTGACTACAACTACAAACAATATTCTTAAAAAATACAATGGCCTTCGTCTATCAGAATCTGGCAACGGGTACTTGAACAGTCAAGCTACTACGAGGCGATCCTCTTCCGATAATCATCACTGTTGTTCCATCAACTATGATGTCATTAATGCAACCGAAACTAAAGAGCAGCCATTCCCCTGAGATAAAGAGAGCGAACTGGGTTGACAGGCTAATAGAGATCAGAAGACTTTGGAGAATGAAGCAATATGGTATCAATTCTGCTGAAGTTGGTGATGCGAATGAAAGTGGTGAATGTAATAATGTTGCTAATGGTGACAATATTGCGGATTACAACTCGGATGAGGAAAAAAGACGAGAACGAGATAGAGGCGAAACTAAATATGATCGCCAAACTTTTTCAAGATTCTTGATTCGTGTATCTTGATAACAAGCAGCTCTCTAAGCTGGCGCTCTTGTTCAACAAGCTTATGTTATACCGGAGATTAAGGTATGCAATTTTGTTTTTCTCAAAGTACTATTGATTATTGCTGAACTTTAATATCTCCGCATTAATTTTGCAAGGAATTTTCTACTCTTTTTAGTATGGATTTCCGGAAAGAATATAGTGAAAGATGCTATGCTTCAAAGATCAGACATCCATTGCAGATTAATCTAATCTGAGTGCTAATTATTGTAACTAATTAAAATTGCAGGGTGAGGATTTGAAAAGACACTATGGTCTAAATTTTGTGACATTATCTTTGGAAAGAAAAGCTGAGGTTGTTGCCATGAAAACTAAATTTGATCGGGACCCTACTCGCATGGCTGTCGGCTCCAATGTGGTTGAAAATTCCAGTTCTGAGAAGACACAGAAGCTTGACCGGCAGAAGCATTCAATTAAGTCATCTGCTGCTGCTTCGGCTGCATCCTATGGACAGTCTGCATCGCATCAGATTGGTCATGGTGCGGGAAGTGGAGAAAAACTATACAAGGACAGAGAGAGCTTATCAGGCGTGTATGAATCAGAGGCTTACATTGCAGGGTCAACAATGACAGCAGTGGTAGCAGCAGGGGAGGGGGAAAAAAACAGATGGCAGCAAGAGATCTTCACTCGTCCCATTACGACTGGTTTGTTTGTGATGATCTGACAACATACAGTCGTAATTTCGTGATTAAGGTATGTCCGTTCTTGACCCCTTTTCTTTATATATCTTGGCACCCACAAATGGTCAAATCACGACTTCTTAATGTTGGAGCAATTCCTACCAGTTTATTGGTTCCTTTCTTGACCTATACCAATGATTTTGCTAGTCGGGAGACACTAGTTTTGCTTGTGTAAACGTATTCTATAGGCTTTAATTAATGAATGGGAATTTGTTAGCAAGGCATTACTTGGGAAAATGAATCAAGATAAAAGGATGAAGTCGAAGGTTTTTTATGGCGATTATCCTCAAACTGCAGGGACCCGACTCGCTAGCGTCTTGGCTGCCAAGTCTCCTATTTGAACCAACTAAATTTGAGATATGCACTTATTCCTACTCTCGAACTATTAATGATGTGGAGCAGCAGGCACTAGATTATTTGGTGGACTTGGAGGCGGTGAAAATTGGCAGAACTTTCAGAGGTCATAACTTTTGAACTAGGAAGAGTTACGGGGCAAACGACATATCAAATCGAAGCTTGTTCCGAGCTCTACAGGCTGTTATTTGGTGAAACCCGTAACCCCCATTTTTCAGGCCCAAAAGATGATGTTTAAACCCTTTTCGGAGACCTAGAACATTTTAATAAGGGCACTTTTGTCTTTTTCATGTTTTGTTGTGTTTTTCGGGTTAAAACCCTATTGTGCCAACTTTGTTAGACAGTTTTTGATGATTGATTATTCTACAGACTATTTTCCCCCAAAAGTGTGCTTTTGGATGCCTATTTTCTTGGTATTCGTTGAATCAACAGGTTTATAGAAGGTTGTTGTTGGTATTCGTGCGTGAATCAACAGCTTCAGCGTTTATCTTTTGCTCGTTCTATATTCCGCTGTGTCAATCAAAAGAAAAAATATTGTCGCAGAATTAGCTTATAATTAATTTATAAAATGAGTTTAAAGTTCTGTCATATCTTCTAATATTTTTTTATTTCTTACTAAAATTTATAAAAAAAATTATTTGCAAATTTTTTGATAAATTTGCTTACAAATTCAGTCTTAAAATTTTAAAAATTATATTAATTTAAAAATTTGATGGCGAGTAGTTGGATCATTTGGAGGTATTGGTGCATGGCTCGATGGTCTTAGAGCGATATATATGGTTTAATGTTCTAGAAATGTTGGTCGCTCGCTTGAATAGTTCAAGACAGCGGTTGCTTGGTTGTTCAAAGGTGGTTGTGACCTGATCCTTCTGCCGTAGAGATAGATTTACTCATGAAATTGCAATTCCTAATATAACAATTGTAATTCAATGAAATTTTAGAATTTATAATCTGTGGAAAAAAATTTAAAAATTAAACATAATTATAACGCAAATTTTATATGAAATTTATATTATATTACCTATTTGTGTAGGTGTATTGCACGTTATTGAAGTCTTTTTGTTTATAATTTGATTATTTTTAATATAAATATATACGTTTAAATTTTAGTAGTCAATTTTTATCACATAAAAAAAATAAAATTATTTAATAAAAAACTTAATCGAATATACTTAATTTTTTCGATAAGTCGAATATGTTTTTAATACAGTACATATAAAGTTAATACAATTAAAAATAGATATGTATTAGTTGAATATATACATTATTTGATTTGTATTTATCTTAGACATTGGTCTGTAAGATATTAATTAGTTATGCTGCCAGACATCATTAAAGACGAATATAAATAAATACTTATCTGAATAATTTTAAACTTATTCATAAGTATAGCTGTATATGGAAGTAAAATTCTATCCATATTAATGATAATTAAAAAATAATTTTTTTTATTTAATTAATTATTTTTTCTTCGTAAGTAGTTGATGATGAGGATTGCAATACTATGTCATCCAACAATTATAGTAATTTAAAATTAAAAATAGAGATAAAAGTGTTCAAATTTTTTTCCTTACATCCTAACTTTTATAAGTGTTATGATTTCATTATGTGAATTAAACCTGTCTTAATTTCCGAACTCACATATGACATTAAAAAAGCACCTTGTTTGTCAAAGAAGATGATGTGCTAGTTCACAAAGGTTTATATGAAGCAGCAAAAGGGATATACGAACTATTAATGCCAGAAATCCTTGAGCATTTGAAAGAGAACGGAGAGAAGGCAAAACTTCAATTCACTGGTCACTCCCCCGGAGGCAGCCTTTCTCTTCTAGTCAACTTGATTCTCCTGACACGGAAGGTTTTGAAGCCCTCCAGTCTTCGGCCAGTGGTCACTTTTGGCGCACCATTTGTGCTCTGTGGAAGCCACAAGGTGTTGAATGATTTGGGTTTGGATGGAAGCCGTGTTCATTTTGTTATGATGCATACAGATATAGTCCCAAGAGTTTTCTCCTGCAACTACAGCATTGTTGATCCAGTCCTGAAGCGTTTAAATGGCTTCTTTCGATCACACCCTTGTCTACTTAAGAATGTTAATTTCTTCTTTTTATTCCATCTAACTTTACATTATATGAATGATACGTGAAAATGAATAGGTTATTTAACTAGAAATACAGTTAGTATCACTGCTTGAACTCTGCCTTGAACCTGCTTATCTAGTTGTTGAAAGCAAATTACATCTCTCGGATAATTTATGTATGGAGATGTAAATGAGTCCAACTACTCTTCTGTTTGAATTGATTAGAGTTTTTTTGTGTTTTACTTGATGAATGAACAAACCGATCTTTAATTTGTTTTTTTTTTTATTAAGTAGCTTGAATTTTGTTTTGTTGGAGGATCAATTTGTAAAAGAATTGGATTTAAACAATCAAAAATTCAACCAGTTAAACTCGTCAACAAACTTGACCACAATTTTTTTTTCAACAAAAGAGGAGTCGAGGACAACCAGTAGTAGTATAATCATGTTGGACATTACTATGCAAGCATTACCTCATCGCTACGGAATGTTCCCAATAGTCATAGTTGACACCAGAACGTTCTTAAACTCGTGCACGGTGAGATCACCGTAATATCTCATTAAGTCAAGCAGTACTGGGCCTAGGCAGCTAGCTATTACATGTCACGGGTCCGCAATAACTTGACCACAATTTTGAATATTTAAATTAATTAATTAGCATATTAGTTAGTTTTTATTATTTTTATATTAATTACTCGGATTAATTTATAACTTTTTAAAAAAATTGAGTTCAAGCGTGTTAAATGCAATGCTGCTCCATACAAAGCATACACACTTCTCTACAATTGTTTTTCTTTTTGTTTGAAGAATTCTTCTAACAAACACATGTGGTGTCAGAATTGATTTGAAGTTTGTTGCTAAATCAAATACCATTACCCATATTTTAATGGGTGATGTACACAAATGGGTACCAAAATAAAAAATATTTTTTATAATATAATATTAATTAAAAAATTTATAAAAAATAAAAATATAGAATAAAATATTCACAAATACAATAATTTGACCGCGTGTTTACTACGCGTTGACACACTTTGACTAAGTCATTTAAGTCATTGAGAAATAGTACAACTCGAATACAACCCGAGTACTGAGTATAACTCGAGTACATGTGAAGTACAATCCAACTATATAGAGTAGTGTTATGAAGGCTCTGTTGACCAGCAAATACCGAGTGCATGTGGAGTACAACCGAATTACATACTAGTGTTAACGAATTCTCTTTTGATTACTATAATCGAGTACATGTGGAGAACAATACAGGTACAACTAAAGTCACAACAAAACTGAAACTCTTTTGATTAATATAACTGAGTACATATAGAATATAACATGAGTTGAAAATAGGTCTAAAATTTTTGATGAGAGTACAACTGATTTAAAACTTATTAATTACACTAACAAATGTCTAAAAAAAGAGTACAACAAAAATATAAAATGAGTTCAAAATGTATTCCTTTAATTCTATGAACATCACACTTGTATAAGGACAATCCTTCTTTTTTTTTTTTTGCAAAATAAGCTGTGGCTTGAAAAAGAGAGACAGAGAAGCAGCGAAACCTTTCCACTTTTTAATTCATCGTCCAGCTACAAAAATAGGAAATTCATATTCTTAAATTATTGGAAAGTTTGGCATGAAAACCGAAACTAGATAAGATGAGGAGTCGGCCTGAAATCAATATTTAATTTGCTTGTCTCATGGTTCTCTAAAGTTGCAGTAGTGTCTGTGACTTTCTACCACCATAACCGCCATAAGGTGCACCCATTCCACCACCACTACCGCTCAAACTTCCTGGAGCCTGAGAACCCATAGCCATTCCCATGACCACTCCTAGTCCACCACCGCCCATAGATGAATTCATGCCGTGAGAACCCATTCCTAAACCCTGTGGTGGTCCATCAGAAAACCCACAGCCAGTTGTGTGACAGTCACGCGCCCGCCGATCTTCTTGCTCGGCTCCCAGAGAGCAAGGAGGGCGCCCTCGACGTGCTTGAAGATCACGAACCCCTAGCCCTTGGACTTTCCGGTGGACTTGTCGAGATGTGAGACAACAAGCTGCCTTGATTCCAATCTGCGAGGAGAGAAGAGGAGGAGCAGAAGCGCGATGGAGAGAGAGAGAGCATAGAGAGAGAGAAAGTGACAGAAGGTGAGGAGATATAAACTAATTATATATTGTCTTATTTGTGAAATGTTAATAAAAATATTTTAATATAGAGTATGTAATCTTTTTAGATTGTATTTGTGGAATGATAATGACAAAAAATGAGATGTGTAATTTTCTCTATTTTAATTATGGGTACAAATAGCTAGTTGTGTTTATTATAATTGAATATATAATCATTCTTTAAAATGGCTACCTAAAATGGGTAAAGTGTCGCAGAACCATCGTTGTTATTTACTTATTCTCTGTACGCATAAAATGTTATATCCTCCATTTGGTAAGCTACTCATCCTCCAGCCAGAAGAGAAGTCATCTCCTCCACACCCGCTACTTCCTCCGGGGAGTTCTCTTTATGCTTTAGACAAGAGCAACTCTGAATTCTCAAATAGTGCCTTAAAGGCCTTTCTAAATTATCCTCATCCACTGGAGACCCTTATCAACTCAATCGCATATGGATCGATCTTAAGAGATCAAGATTCTAACAACTATCTCAAGGCTGTTAATAGGGTTTTGAGGCAAAATTCAATTGTGGTTGTTCGAAAAGCCGGAGATTAGAGAAACTTTATGTGACCACTTCTCACTTCACCATTTCCTAAAATCATGACAATAGCTTTTAAAATACAACGCTTTCTTTGGTATAACAACTTCTGTGGATGGGATGAATAAGATATGGATGACTTATCAAAAAAAAAAAATACAACGCTATCTAACGAGGAAATCATGCCTTTCGAACTGGAAGAACATACCCCCATTTGAATAGTCATGTATCCATTTCATGCATTTTCTTAAGATCATGTCCATATTGTAATAATGACTCATGTTTGTAGGTATGTGGCCATGTCTATGCTAAATTTTAGATTACTCATAATCATGTTCTTGCTACATTTTTGTTATCGAGTTATGTATTAATTAAAGCAAAATTGAGAGGGAATACATGCATACAATTTCATGCTCTTATAACTTTCATACATTTTACAGCTCTTTCAACAAAACACCAATAAATTAGTATCAAAGTACCTAAGGCTATAACCAACACTACATTAGGGTAGAAGAAAAAACAATAAAAGAGAAGAAAAAACAATATTACTACATACAATAGTACGAATAAAAATAGAGATTAGCGGTATGAATGAAGGGTAGAATAAGCATATTGTCATGCCCTAGCAGTTGATACCCTCCCTTTTCACAACTAAAATATTGTTCATTTTATCAGGCGAAAGGTTTTGTTTTTTTTAATATCTAGAGCTGGGATATATCAAATGAGATGTTCCACGATAATTGCCTTGTAAATAACTGCCATAGCATATTGTAGTTGGATCCAACAAAACTATAGTTTAGATAAAAATTACATTTATTGCGTGGTCATTTATCCCAAATTACTCTTCTAAACACATGCTAAATGACATTAGTGGATTATTATAACATATCACACTACTTCTCTCTCTCTCTCTCTCTCTCACTCTCGTTATTTTGACAATTTGTAACTGAATTAGTGGATTATTAGGGCACTGCTATTTTGTCATTGAGCACCACGTCAACATCCACTCCCACAGGGGAGTGGAAGTTGGGTTGACCGTTGCTGCACATTTTTTTATTTTTTAAATTTTTTGCATTGAACCGTTGGTTCAATTTTTTTTTTAAATTCATCTATAAATAACCCTCTTCGACATCCACTCTCACACTCATTTTCAATCGCTTCTCACTCTTCTTCTACAAAAAAAAAAACACCAACTCAATTGCAATTGTTCCCTTTTTTATCATATGGATCCAAATGAAAATCAATTTTTTTTCCCAAAATCCAAATTCAAGCAATAATCCAAATTATCAAAACCATCCATACGATTTTTACCCACCTAATTTCTAAAATTCTGTAAACCTACCACACTCATTATATCCACAAAACTTTTCGCCCTTTCTACCTTCTCAAAGTTCTCAAAATTTTCCCAATTTTCCACCATATCCATATTTTCTCCACCTAATTTTCATAATCAAAATTGAGAAAATATTAGCTAACCATATTGTCCACTAAATCTCCCAACTAGTCCACAATTAGATGTGGCATCTCGTACTTCAAATACCTCTGATCCATGCTCATTTTCTAATTCGCAAAATCCCTCCATATATGTTCAACCACAAATGGAGAATTTTAATTTGAATGCACCTCGCAATGTAGATGTGGTTTAAAAGTGTCAAAAATGGACACCAGAAGAAGATCGAATGCTCATGAAAGCTTGGACTACTATTTTAAGCTACAATGTCGTGGGAAATGATCAAAACCAAAAGGCTTTTTGGAGGAGGATTGCTAATTATTTCAACAAGCATAAAAATTCGGTCCGGAGAGAAAACGTACAAGCGTGAAACAACATTGGTATTGGTTGCTCTCGCAGGTTAATGACTTTAACCAATTGTTGGGTGAGCATCGTAGTGGTTGGAGAGACGACCAAATTAAGCAGCATGCTCGTGAACTATATTGTCAAAGTCGGGGAAAACACTTTACTCATGAGCACGTTTGGGTGATGGTGAAGGATGATCCGAAGCCGCAACCTATGATACCTATCTCCAGGTCAACTAAAAGGACCAAAAATACTAAAAGTGGTGCATACACAAGATCTTCCAATGTCAATACAAGTGAGGATGTTGAGGTAGATGAAGTCAAAGTGCATCCAACAGGTCAAAAAGCAGCTAAAGACAAAGCGAAGAGGAAGGGAAAAGCGAAGGACATAGGAGATACCTCTGCCAACGTTCAGGCCGAAAGGTGGAATACATGAAACATCAAGAGTGACTCCAAAAACAAGATTGGTGAAAATTTAACGGAGCTTACCGCATTTGATTTACTATTGAGGGATGTTTCGAGCATGAATCTCAAGCAACTTGCGGATCAAAAAAAATTGTGACATTATCCGAAAAAAAAATATGGCTTTCAGTAATATATTTTAAGGTGTTGTATTTTAATTTTAACATAGGGTATTAGTAATATATTTTAATTTTAATGTAGTGTTGTATTGCATTATTTTAAGTGATGTATTAATGTATTGCTGAGTTCTAATCGATATAATGCATTATTTTTATTTATGTATTAATGTAATTGAGTTTATTTTTTCTTATAATCGATAAAAGTAGCCGTTGCAAATTTATATATAGAACAAGAAGTTTCACACAACATACACATTATTCCTGCAACTAAAAAATTTCTTACAACTTACAAAATGAGTTACAAGATCTTCAATGATATAAAAAAATGGGTGATGGAAGATATGATGGATGATTCCGACGAGCAAATTGGCAAGATGTTGTTGGAAGAAGAGGATAATGCCTCCTCGAGCTCCAATAGGAAAAAGTGTTGACATTTCAAGCGAGATCGTGAAGTCGGTCACCTTCGTATTTTTAATGATTACTTCGCTGATAATCTGGTTTATCTTGAAAATATGTTTCGCTGCAGGTTTTGTATGAGCAAGGCATTATTTTGTAGAATCATGGAAGCTTTGGAAAATCATTCAGAATTTTTTCGCTAGCGAGTTGACGCAGCTAGTCAAAAGGGTCTTTCTCCTATTAAAAAATGCAATGCTTCTATACGTGAATTAGCTTATGGAGCACCAGCTGATCATTACGACAAGTACGTAAGGACCGGAGAAACTACTGCCCTCAATTGTTTACACAATTTTTGTAAATTCTTGATTGAGATATTCAAAGATACATATTTAAAAAGTCTCACATCTAAAGATATTCAACATTTACTTCATTTGCACTCAAAACGTCATGGCTTCCCGGGCATGCTTGGTAGTATTGATTGCATGTATTGGCATTGGAGAAATTGCTCGATTGCATGGAAAGGTCGATTTACTCGAGGTGACCAAGGAGTTCCTATAATTATGTTGGAGGTTGTAGCTTCAACGGACTTGTGGGTTTGGCATGCTTTCTTTGGAGTGGTCAGGTCCAACAATGATATTAATGTGCTTAACCAATCACCATTATCCAACGATGTATTGTTCGGAAGAGCTCCAGATGTTCTATTTGAAGTTAATGACACGACTTACACGAAGGGATACTACCTTGCTGATGGTATATATCCAAAATGGGCAACATTTGTTCAAAGTTTTTCATATCTGGAGGACCCGAAAAGGCTTAAGTTCAAACAAATCCAATAAGCTGCATGAAAAGATGTCGAGCGAGCATTTGGTGTGCTTCAATCTCAATGGGCAATTGTACATTATCCTGCTCGTTTTTAGTACAAGAGTAAATTGAAAGAAATAATGTATACATGCATCATATTGCATAATATGATTGTTGAAGATGAAGGGGATGCTATCACCAACAAGGGCGATGATGAAAGGGAACCTTCAATTCTTGTCTCTCGTGATCCTACTCAAGAATTTCAACAATACTTACAAAGGCATGCTGAGCTTACATGATTGAGAAGTCCATCATCGTCTTCGTTCGAGTTTGGTTGAATATATTTGGAATCGTTTCAGAGGTAGCGAAGACCAAAATTAGTGTTGATTATCATTTTGCATACATAATATATTGTGTATTAATATGCGAATACTTTGCTTAATGTATTTGTAATCGTTTGGTTAATGTATTTTATTTATTTTGGATTTCGAATGTTGTTATTTTATATTATGTAGAAAATTCTTTCACTACAAGAAAAATAAGTTTTTACGACGAAACAATTGCCACAAATTTTAGTTTGTCGCGATTTTGCTACGAATTCGTCACAAAAGTTACGGTTGACTTTTATTTCGTCGCAAACGTTGCAACAAAATCAGCTTTCGTCGCAAAAATTGAGACGGAAACACTTTTTTTGTCCAAAATTTTTGCAACGGAATGTTAATTCGTCACAAAAATTGCCACGGAATGTTATTTCGTCTCCACGTTTGCTACGGAATCACATTTTCATCGCAAAAAATTTCACCTTTATTTTATATTTATAAATTAATTGTAAAATTCATGCTTTTAATTTCATTAATATGACAAGTTAATTGTTTGTACTGATATATTTCTTAAACATTCACCTAAGTTTTGATTCATTTATTCCAAACATAAATATATTTTGGACTTAATTAGGGTAATAATTTCTAGCAATTAATTAGAATAAAATTGCTTTTCTAATTAGAATAAAAGAATCAAAACTAGGGTGAAAATTACAATATTTTTCCATATATATATATATATTACAATATTTTACCAATTATTATAATTTACTTAATTTTTTATCAAAAAATTGAATTAAAATGTCATTACAATATTTGTCCAATTATTATAATTTACTTAATTGTTTTCATAAAAAAATTGAATTTTTTAAATTTAAGATTTAAATTTAAATTAAAATGCCATTAACTTTATTTTCCCACTATATATTTATATTACAATATTTGTCCAATTATTATAATTTACTTAATTTTTTTCATCGAAAAATTGAATTTAATTGGAAAATGGGATCTTGCGACGAATTCCTCGCAAAAATAGCGACGGATTCGTCACAAAATTAAAATTGTGACGAGTTCGTCGCAAAATGTTTTTTAATTTGAGATTTAAATTTCAAATTAAAAGGCCATTAAATTTATTAAATAAAATAAAATTAATGTTTACAATATTTGTCCAATTATAATGTAATTAATTTTATAATGTAAGCTTGATTATTACAATATTTGTTCAATTATTAAAATATACTTAATTTTTTTATTGAAAATTTAATTAAAGTGGGAAAGGGGATATTGCGATGAATTGGTCGCAATTTTAGAGACCAATTCATCGCAAAACATTTATTTTTTAATTGGAAGTTTAAATTTCAAATTAAAGTGTCATTAACTTTGTTTTCCCACTATATATATATATATATATACCCACACAAATTAACACAATTATATTACTTTTTCAAACATAGTTTATATATATACAAAATAAAGGAAAATTCGATTTGATTAATTCTTGAGACGAATTCGTCGCAAGACTCCTATTTTTGTTTGGCGGAAATTTCGAATTTCAATGAATTTTTGGTCGGTTTCTCAGGTAAGAGAATTTGTTTTGCGACGAATTCGTAGGAATTTTTGCGACTAATTCATCGCAAGGGTTGGGCTTTTAGCCCAACAGATGCTCTGCTCTTTCTTTCCCAGATATTCCCATTTCCTTAACCGTATATTCCTCTTTCTTCCAGATACATTTTTCTCTCCCAATCCGCCGCTCTTCCTCTCTCTCTCTCTCTCTCTCTCTCTCTCGGCCACTCTCCGTCGAAGCTTTCTCTCTTAGTCACCGTCGCTCTCTCTCTCTCTCTCGGAAAAGCGCTACATCGAAGCTTTCTCAGTTACCTTGTCGTTACCTCCTCCACTTACTCCGTCAATTCTGCGGTTCTCCTCCAACGTCGTTCACCTTGTGAGTTCTCTTTCTAGCTTCCAATTATCGAATAATCAATTGATTTCAGCTCATAGAAAGGAGAATTTGATTATCAGGTTCAGATGTGATGTCTCATCAGAACTGTTGCGCCATCTGTCTTCGGACGATGTGGCTGTCGCGGCGGACGAGAGCCTCCTCATTTACTGCAAGCTTGTTGAGCTTTACAACATCCTCCACCGCCGCTCTCAACGGAATGTAATTGATCCACACCCCC
>CAODLS010028077.1:0-10096 GCA_948243855.1 Flueggea neowawraea | reverse complement strand
GGTGCGTTAGTCAAACCAAACGACATCACTAGGAACTCATAATGACCATACTTAGTCTGGAAAGCTGTCTTGGGAATGTCCTCCCCTCTAATCCTCAACTGATGATATCTCGACCTTAAGTCGATCTTAGAAAACCACTGCAAACCCTGCAGCTGGTCAAACAAATCATCTATGCTCAGAAGTGGATATCGGTTCTTCCCGATTACCTTGTTCAACTGGCGGTAATCAATACACATGCGAAGGCTTCCATCGTTCTTCTTAACAAACAACACTGGAGCACCCCACGGTGAGACACTCAGTAAAAAAATCCCTTATCCAATAATTCTCTCAACTAGGTCTCCAGTTCCTTTAACTTTGTTGGCATCATCCGATACGGTGAAATCGATATCGAATCGGTATCAGGATGTACCTCTATCGCGAACTCAATCTCTCGCTCAGGTAGAAGTCCTGGTAACTCCTCAGGAAACACATCTGAAAACTCTCGAGCTATAGGTACATCTTCCACTCTCAACTCTGGTTCTGCGGACTTAGTCAATACAAAAGCTAGATACACCTCACAACCTTGGCGAATCATTCGCTCTGCTTTAGCATCTGACAAATAACCCCGAACTACACTATCTCACTCACCCTGATAACAGAACTCAGTCTGACCAGACGGTTGAAAACATACCCTCTTGGCAAAGCAATCCAAAGTAGCATGCCACTCTGAAAGCCAATCCATGCCAAGACTGACATCAAACTCTCTCACATCCAATAATATGAGATCAGCTACTAACTTATGCCCATCAATTGCAATAACACAATTCTGGACCCCAGATTCAGTCAATAACTTGCTGCCCAAAGGTAATAAAACCTTTAGCAACTTGTCCAACTAACGCAACACTAATCTCGAACGCTCAACAAAATGTGGGGTGATGAATGAATGAGATGCACCAGTATCAAATAATACATATGTAAGAGTATCAGAAATAAGAAGCATACCAGTAATTGCGGCATTGGAGGTCTGCGCCTCCTGAGGAGTCAAATGGTACACTCGAGCCTACCCTCCAGTAGTAGAACTGCTATATCCGATCTGCCCATGGCTGGTACCCTGTCTAATCTTGCTACGATTGCCAGAACCTGCCGCGCCTCTACCCGTACCTCCGACCACTTATTGTACTGTCTGTGATACTATGCCATGCTTTATAGGAAACTCAACCACCTTATGTCCTAGCTATCTACAATGGAAACAAAGGCATGCTGCCTAGATACAAGCTCCTGAGTGTATCCTCCCACACGTCTCACAAGGCGGACGTGATCCTCTAAAACTCTGTCTTCTAACATGCCCCGCTGGCTATGCTACACTAGCACTCTGGGATCCTTGTCCTTGCCTCTGGCTCTGACCTTCAAAGGAATGTCTATATCTGTGCTCTGACAGTCCACTATGTCCTTAGCCCTATTAGCCGCCTGATGTACTCTCAGTCTTTGCCCTATTGGGCTCTCTCGGTTGCCTATCATCTTGGTACTCCATACTCCTCGCAGCCTCAGAAATCTGTAATACCGTAGACAACCTCTGAGTCGCTACCACACTCCTGATCTTCAATAGCAACCCATTCAGGAACTTCCTAGCTAAGGCCTCATCACCACAGGCCTCAATAGGTGCATGTCAGCTCAACTCTTGGAAGTTGTCCTCACACTTGCTCACGGACATACCCGATTCTTGATGGAACTCGCTGAACTAGTCTGCCCTCATATCCCTCTCACTCGGAGGAAGAATAGACAAAGTGAGCTCAAACTTGAACTCCTCCCATGTAAATACTCTGCGAGATCTCTGGTCTTGCCACCATCTAGCGGCTCGACCATCAATAAAAATGAAGCTAATCTAACCTTTGCAGCATCATCAGTAAGCTTTATAGCCTCAAAGAACTGGTCCACTGTAAATGTAAAATCTTGAGGGTCTTATCCCAATTTGCCTGAAAATCTAGGTGGAGAAAGCTTCATAAATCTCGTAAAACGAGACTCAGCATCAGACTAGAAGGTTGTGGGAACTATAGCAGGTGCAGGTACTGCAACTGCCTCAGGCTGAAGTGGAGGAATTGGTGGTGCTGCAACTGGCGAAATAGGCTGGCCTCTAGTAGCCTGACCGTATAAAAGTGCCTCCACCCGCATAAGAACCTGAGTGAATTGCTCAAAAGTATGTGTCGGTCCAACATTTTGGAAAAACATTTGTTAAGTAAAATAGATTTATATATAATCAATATATATAAATACGAATAAATGTCCACAATAATATACTCTGGTAAAACCAAATAAAAATACATCAGAGTATATAGGCAACCCAGTAACCCCTCAACATCCTGGTACGAAGCTCTAACAAAAACAAAAGAGCCCGATCAATATGCGTGACTAACCAAAAGACTCCTAACGGGTGTTCAAGATGCGAAATAGTTGCTGAAGCCAAAAACTATGTACCTAGAAGATCAAATCAACCACAGACAAAAATAAAATGGGGGTTAAACCTAGTGAGAAATAACACTCCAGAACGCCTTATACGTGCCTCACAAAGACTATTTTGAAAACAGTTCGCAAATACCACATGCAATAGACATAGTATATACATATACATGCTATATGGGTAATAGCCTTTTGAAAAACTCATTTCGAATATGTTTGCAGACACAACATCTAGCATGCACGTAGACGTAATAAAAATCATACCAGATCTTTCAAATCACATGTTCATGTCAAAACATATATAGCGGATAGGGGACTAAAATAAGCGTGATGTGGACTCTGTCATCAATCACAAAATGTGTGGACCAGCCATAAATGTAGTGAGGACCCGCCTCTATCAATATCAATTCATGAGCATGATCGGGGCAACATGGCTACCGACAACCCTGGTAGTTGGGTTATGTCAATTATTGGCATAACAAATGCTACGTGCCTCGTAGCATAGGTGTTCATATAGCGCAAAATTCAAAGCATGAAATCCAACATTAAAATCAGAGAAAAGATATATAATACATATATATCAATTTCAAAACCAACACTGATTATTAAGCATATAACCAGTTTATATCTTAACCCGTCCTTAGATTACTTAATTTTTATATTATACTCAACACATCAAAAACCAGTAAATAGGAGTTCGAGACACATGCAATTTGTCTGAAATTGTTATTCACTCACTTGGAAATCCAAGCAGAAATACCAGTCAAGCGCCACTAGTCGATGGCTGGTCTCGCTGGCAAGAACAAGAAGCTATATACATACAAACAGCACAAACATCAAGATGTGGTACTGTGACAATATCAAATGCATGATATGCAAATGCAAATGTAGACCCTCGAAGTAGCACAAAATATAATCCAAAAGTGAATCTATCACTTTCGATCCAAAATTCAAAATTTACATAAAATTACAATTTGGTCATCGACCAATGTAAAATTACGTTTTAGTCCCTGAGACTTGAGAAATTGTAAAAAGTTCTCGAGATATCTTGGAATTACCAACTAGCACTCCTTAAGTCAGAATTTCTAAATTCATTCCCGAGCTCTCAGAAATCGCTAATTAGTCATTGACTCGTAAAATTACAAATTAGCCCCTATTATTTCAAAAATCACAAGTCTATACCTCAGCTTTATAAAAATTACAAATTTGTCTGCGATAGAAAGTATTTGCAAAAACACCCCAAATCTGTCCGTGATAGAAAATATTTGCAAAAACACCAAAATTACACTCCGCTCCATACCCAATGAAATCGAACATACATCCTGACTCAAATTGATTCCCTGAACATGAAACCAACCTCAGGTTTCACAAATAAACATCATAATCATCCTAAAATCATCAAAATCGAACCTAACCCTAGTTCTTCCAAAAAGTCATAAAATCCTTTGATTCAATGCTTGAATCATGTTCATTTAACCTCAATAAAGTCTAATCTAACAACGCTTAGCATTCATTAACTTAGAAACATAAGAAAATCCGAACCCTAGAGAAAGTCGGCCAAAATGCATTTCATGAATCAATGCATGAAAATGAGTTAAAAACCAAGAAAGAATGTTGATCTTACCTGAGAAATTGATTAGGAACATTAGGGGAGCAATGTGGAAGAATTTCTGACGAGTTAAGAGAGTTTTGAGTGAGAAATGGAGAGAAAATGACGGAAAAAGTTGGGTTTCGGCCATTTTAAGAGCTGCAGATCAAAACCCATCTTTTTGACCAATATAAAGGCAACACACGATATTCTTAAGGTCAACGTACGTTATGATTGTGCGCAACGTGCCTATACCCCCACAACGCACGTTGTGATGCATCTAGTAGCCATGGGCTTCGAAGAAACAGAAGCTCAACGTACATTGTTCCATTAGAACGCACGTTGATCATCCTCACATCCTAGATAATGTACGTTGTGACTATCCAACGTACGTTGTGCTACTTTTCAGGTAACATATGTCTTTCTCACTCGACAACGCACGTTGATACTAAGTCTAACACACGTTGTTCCTTCTTCAATCACATATTCGATATTTCACGCTTTCCAATGTGCATCAAACCTCCCTTGAGGTTCGACAACATATAATCCTCGACAAATAAGTGTGATTATCTTGAAGATCAAATCAGATTTAGTTAGAAAGCTACAAGAATCCCAACTAGAATCGGCGGTATATTACATAGATGCTCCACACCGGGTTTATGTGGGTTGTGTTATTGTTTCTAATATTGCAAATGTTTTTAATTTGAAATATTTTATGTATTTAATATTATAAATTTTTTACTTTTTTAAATGAGATTTGAGCTTTTTTTTTGGTATTTTTTATTAGTAATTTGAATATGAATTTGGGTAAAAGCTCTGTACTTTAAGGCTTGTGCGAGATGGGTCGGACTCTTATAGATGGTTCGTCTCGTACGCCGGTCATGGTCCAAAAACGGGTTGTGACAATTTGTGAGTACTATTTTTGATTAATCAAATATATGTGTTTATAGCAATATATGCTTTGCAGGTGATTTTCAGAATGAGAAATTATGAGTGATTTGAATTTAGCTTGAATATGTATAAGATCTAATGGGTGCATAAAAAATATTTGAAGAATTTGATCTTCAAAGTACATTGAATTGTATGAAACCATTTTCATTTTACTTAACATTACTTTTTTAGTTAAATTTTATGTATTGTTAATAAAAAAAAATATTTGGTTTATTTAGTCATGAAAATATTTGATTGAAAATTTGATGCATAAAGGGTTATGTTATTTGATCTAATTTTAACTTCATGTAAAAAATGTTTCACTGTCTCTTATTCACTCATTGAGGATGTGGTTTCGCCCACCCTACTCCAAACCTTCCCGTTTGTCTTGCAGGTTATGTAGCCCCAACAAGTCTTCAGTTTCTACTATCAGATTGGCACATCAATCGTGCTACCACTATCTTGTATTTACCCATTTTGCTTGAATATTGTCTTGTATTAGATGCTCTTCAAGCCTTGTTATAGAAATTAGGTCATGAATTAGTTGGTAATATGAACATCGAGATGTTATGCATGTTAAATATTTGAGTGGTTTGCAGGTGGTTAGGCCTAGATATAGGGGAAATGTTGCCAAATTTTTTTCTAGATCTACGATTTAAATTGATATTGAATTATCAAGTTTAATAGAATATTTTGGGAAAATAGTGGAAAATGAATAATCTAGATCTAATAATTTCTTAGATTTAAGGTGTTCGGGTTTCAAGGTGGTTTCAGCTCCCTCGATTCCTACGTCGGTCATGGCCAAATTTGGCTCATGACACACAAGTGGTTCGTGACTGAGCCATTCAACTTGGATATCTAGGTGAGTGGGATGACATCTTCAAACACATAGGTTGTCTTCTAAATCTATAAGTTTTTGATGTGTCTAGCTTATATTTGAAATTCAGACTTAATAAAGGATTTAAACTTCCTAAAAATTTGACTTATATGAAATATCTGATATGGGAGATCTGTTTGAAATATATTATACTTTTCTGTATTAAAGATTCTGTTGAGAATATATGTTCTCTGAAATAATTAATCTTTTTGGGAATAAATATATTTTTGTCTGTTATAATAACTTGATACGAAAATCTAAAACTTTATATATGGAACATTATGATTGATAATACTTGATAAGAAAATCTAAAACTTTATATATAATACACTCATCAATAGCTTTTAAAATGTATTATCCACCTTATATGTTGTCTATTACTTATTTGGTTAGAAAATATTGGGATAACAAGAATCTATCCTTTGATTTATGTAATCAGAGTATTACATGTTATGCCAGTGGTGCATCCACTATTCCCTATCTGATTCTGCATCTTTAATTTCTGCAATATTTACTATTTAATTATTCTGACCGGGGACGCATATACTTTGGGGTAAAGTAGCCTTTGGTATGCCATTGTGAAGGCCTAGTCACTAAGGCTGGTGGTAACCCGTGTATCTAGCGCAATGCACGTGAGCTATTTTTTCTAGTGGCAAGAGTCCACGTATGATCTAGTGGCAGGAGTCCATGTATAATCTTGATTCTGATTTTGATTCTTTTCCCCTACCAGACTGTTTAGTATGATATGATTTAAGTTTGGATATAATAAATTTGGTAAGTCTGTATTTTTGCTCATTTTCTTATAGTATATTGTACTGTAGTCTAATGGGGTATATCTTGCTAGAGGATATGGACTGCAATGCTCCCGAATGTACTTAGATCAGTTCTGTTTGTTGCAGTTTTGAGACCCTTAGGGAATACAAAGTACTATTTTGAGCCCATAAGGTTATCAGTTGTTAGCCCTTTTGAGCCGAGTACTGTTTAGGCTCTTAAGGCTACTACAATACTTTTGATCTGATCTTGTCAACACAAGTTTTAATATAACATGGGTGTATGATCTGTGATTATCAAATCTGTTTTGTTTTGTATGTGATGATAAGATATGAATACATTGAATTTTGTATGATTTTATATGTATGCATAAAGCATGCTTATTCTGTCTTCTGTTATATTAATCATTATGTCTAATTGTATGTTGTTTGCTATCTATGCGAATGTTTTCGAAATGAATTTCTGAACTATTGTCTGTATGTATACGGGTTTATACTATTAGTATATGATTATATACGTGCATGCGATATTTTCTAGAAATGTTTTCAAAACGGTTTATATGATTCCTGGAGGCGATTTAGAGTGTTGTTTCGTCACAGAGTTTTCTCACCCCTTCCCTTTAATATTTTTCAGGTGATTTTGTTGATTGCGATCCTTGAGCATTCAACACTCGGTGAGGTATTTCAAAGTTGCCGTCGGAGCCCTACTGTTTGGGTCCAGTTTATCTATTTTGTTAATTGCTCCACATTGAGATACTTGTGGGTGTATGGTTTAATATACTTACTTATCATTTAGTATGATTTTGTTATTTAGAATACTTATATTATGAAAAGTTATGTTAAAAAATAAACTTGGATTTGTACTTGTGATTAAATTTTCAAAACGGTTTTAGATTTGTTTGTAATAAAATTTGGATATGAGTTCTGTCCTTTGAGGCTTGTGTGAGATGGGTTGAGCTTTCTTAGACGGTTCGTCTCGTACACCGGTTATGGTCTGAAAACGGGTCTTGACAAAGGTGCTATCAGAGCATTAGGTTTTTAACTTTGGTTGGTTATGGAGCTTAGGTATTTTTTATGAAGTCAGTTTGATTTGCCTTTGTATACCCTTCTGATATTTATCTTGGTATTATGCTAATCATTTTGTATTTTGACATTTGCACGTACGTTCTGCTTGTCTGCTGCATCTATAGTTATGGACCCACACTCAGAGTCCCGAACTAGGGTTGTCGCCAGGATTTTCGATAACTCAGTGGCAGATTATAGGGATTCACATAGTCATCTGGAGGTAGAGGCATCACCGCTTCCACAACAGTCTTAGCGTACACCTCAGACAGATGTTTTGGAGTGCATTTTCCAGCATCTCGACTGCATTGCAACAACCCTTGAGAATGCGGGTGCAAAGTCCTTCGAGCGGACTCTTGAAAGAAGTAAGACTAGGGAAGCAGTGAGTGGCCATCAGGGCGTTAGTTCTCCACTGGGGGTACTAGCCGAGGCAAATAGTCATAGTGCAATACGTGTTGGAAAAGACATCTCGGGTTATGCAACAAGGCCATGGGTAGATGATTTTGTTGCAGACAGTTAAGGCATAAGGTAGCTAAGTGTCCTTACAAAGTTGGAATGGGAATTCAGATAGGCCATCAGTGGCTGGGGCACAAGCGCCAATAGCACTGGTACATTCATTTTCCTAAGTCTCTAAATATGTTTTGTTTGCTATTAGTGTTACATTGCATTTTCGTTTGATTTCATTAGACTTTATCTGGTGTGTGGAGATAACAATATTTTTGTTGGAGAAAATTTGGTTGATGGTTCCTTATTCTTTTGAGTAGGATATTGATTGATTCTATAGTGAAAGAATTTGTTGGAGTATTTTCTTCGAGAATGGGCGACTTAGTGAACTAGCTATAACAGGCGTGGTGATTCTCTAAATCGATTCGAGGTTAGCATATTTTTAATTGTGGTTACGTGATGTTGTTTAAGGTTACTTCAGTGAAACTATAAATTTGTTATGTTGTATGAATAAAGAGTTCATGATAGTTTGCGACTTAATTGTTGTTGCATTTGAATTATGGTATTTCAAAGAATTTGGGAAAACTTGAGGAAGCGTTTGATTTGTTAGTAAGTGAGAAAAATTAAGGAGACTAATTTGAGGTTTGTTATCGTGAAATAAAATGGTACAACAGGACTGTTAAGCACAAGGGAGCTTAATGATATTACTAAGTATAATATGTTTAAGGAATTAGCAGATTAATTTGGTAATGATTGATGATAGGTTTATGAGATGAATTTTCGTGGTGTATTGGAGTTAGATTCGTTAATATTTGGGCTTAGCTTTTATGACATGAATATGGTTTGGTGTTAATTAGAATGAGACAGTGTTTGGAGTGTTAAAGGTTTTGGAGTGCTAAGAGTATGGGTAATGGATTTTTCTATGAATTTATTTGTTGATATGAAAGAATAGATAATAATTACTGTTTGGAGGTCGATCAGTTCAATGAAGAAATGGCATTGAGACCGATAATTTGGTTCTATTGATTTTGAGGATAGTCAATATACGATGAAAGGAGATGGATATTGATACACGTAAATGGAGGTTAACAAGGGATGTATTAGTGAAATAGTCTAAGAATAAAAAATGGCATGTAATTATTGATTTGGTGACAAATTCGTTTGAAGATTTCTTTGATTATAGGGATAAGTATCAATTGTAAGGTAACAATTGTTGGCATGATCATTTCAATGTTTAACAATTTTTCTTAAGGTTAAACAAAGATGATAAGGGATATGTAGAGAGTAGTTTATATATGAAGACTATATGAAATTTACGAACAAGACTTGAGGAGTTAAATGGTATTCGATTTGTAATATAGCTTACATGGTTGAACGATTATAATCATGGAGATGATATGGAGTCAATTGTGAGCATATGGATTAAATTACGAGTTTGACTAGATTTAACAATGAGAATTAGATATAGATGATTTGCACCTTGAAATACTTATGATATCTCTATTAGTGACATTTCTCTCTTTTATATTCTCTAGAGTTTGGTGATTTCAAATTGATTGAATTTGATATGGAAATTGTACATTAGCAGATTAATTTTGCTGGAGAGCTTATAGAACCTCTGCTAGTAATGTTTGAATCCGTTCCATCTTCTTTGACCTTTGTGGTTGTAGTCTAAGTTGGATATGTTCTTGTGTATCTAAACCAAATGTTTTGCCATGGCTTTCCTTTTGGGGTTTGGTTTGCAATTTGATTTTCCTTCTTTTTTGCTCTATGTGTTTGATCAAGTATTAGAACTTCTGTGTTAATTTTTTGACAAGTGTTTGAGTTTATACCTTCTAACATTTGATTCCTTGAGCTTGAGAGCATTTTCCCTTGTGTTCTCTACATTTTTGAATTCTAAGTTTTACTTCTTAGGAATTTTGTCCCAAATCCATTTCATGTTTTGTCACCACAGCACCAATGAGTGTTCCATAGAAGCATCATTCTAATAAG
>CAODLS010027624.1:0-13615 GCA_948243855.1 Flueggea neowawraea | reverse complement strand
GAGGAAACGAAGGGGTCAAAAATTTCAAACTTAGGTAATTTTTGCTTCTAAAATTGATATTGAAATGATGGATGATTCTCATTTTAAATGGACATCATCAAATGCCGTGTTGGCGGTTCCGGTTTGTGAAATGTGAGAACTGGAACTAAACCGTGATTTCTATGGTTTGGTTTGGTTATAGTTTGGTTCGGTTTTAGTTTTGACCGGTTCAACCGTCGATTCTGTTTCGGTTTGGTTCCCTCTTTTTTAAAATTTTTTTTTTTTAATCCGTTATTTTATCCCGTCAATTTTTTTCTGGTTTGTAAATTTTGTTATAGTTAATAATTAACTATATTACCAATAATACATTGTATTCCAAAGATTTTTGTTAATAATTTTCAAACAAATTAACTATTATACTAGTAATTACATCACATAATTTTAAACAAAATTAAAAAAAAAACTCATTAAATTTTATTAGATGTCCTCAATTGTGGCGGAGGAATATTGTGATTACAATACCGAATTTAATTATACAATATAACTATACAATAATTAACAATACATGATAAATTAAAATACAAGTAAAAAAGAAAAAAAAAACTAGAAACTTAAAATGATAAATTAAATTAGAAATTTTCTTAAAATGAATTTTATAAATATCGGAACTAGAAACTCTTTCTCCCGCTCTCCCTCATCTCCTTGGATGGGAATTGGTTGAGTTTGACTCTCTTGAGTTCCAATATTTTCAACTTCAAAACTTTCAAAATTTCTATTTTCACCAAAATTTTCCATTACTCCAAAATAAATATGCAAATATTAATTAAATATAATAAAATAACAAAATAACTAAATTAAACTATAGTAAAAAAGTAAAAGGAATTTGAAAAATGTAATTGCAAAAAATAATTTTAAAAAATATAGAAAACGTAATTGCAATAATAAAATGTATAAATAATTAATAAAAGTAATTTATAGCAAAATGAATTTTTGAGAGAGTGAGAGTGTAGAAGAGATTGAGAGAGAAGAAATTGTGCAAAATTGGTAAGAATGAGGTGAAGGTATTTATAGAGTTGAACATGCGGTTCAAATCTTCTGTTCAAAATGCCGATTGAACCGGCGGTTCGACGGTTTCTAAAAGGGTGAAACCGGAACTTAAACCGTAATCTTCCGGTTTTGGTCTACCGGTTCCAATTCGATTCCTATTTTGATTGGTTTTGACCAGTTCAATTTATCAATTTCAATTCCAATTTTACAACTCCTTGACTACCATCTCCACCTTCCATTACTAGTACCTTGATGAACTTTTCTGATAAAAATCCATTAATTGAGAAGAAAAAATAAGCATAAAATATAGGACTCTACTTTTCCTTCTTCTTTTTTTAATCGAAGGACTCTTTTTTTCACAATTATACAATTTGCAAGAACAATTTTTACACCTGTAATCATACGTTCTGGCCAAGAAAACGAGAAAATCCAAACAACCTTGATCATTTTGTCAGCTGAAATTTATTGTGCACCGAACAATAAAATGTTCGTGTTGGGAAAATGTCCCAAAAAAATAAAACAATAAAGATTTTTTTGCTCAAATATATCTGGATTAATAAGGATATATTTACCCAAAAAATATTATTTTAAATTTTAAATATCATCAAATCTAATTATAAGAAAATATTTAATAATTAAAAAAGTTGTGGGACTTAAGCCAACACTTTACGGCACGAGCTGACGACAGTCATGCATCACATGTGTCTACGTTCCCGAAAGGCACCCCCCTTTCAAGAGGATTCGCGGCATGTCAAGCTTGGGTAAGGTTCTTCGCTTTGCATCAAATTAAACCACATGTTCCACTGCTTGTGCGGGTCCGTGTCAATTCCTTTGAATTTCATTCTTGCGAACGTACTCCCTAGGCGGGATACTTAACGCATTAGCTACAACACTATACGGGTCGATACGCACAACGCCCTGCATCGTTTATGACTAGGACTAGAACTATAATGAAATATACAATCAACCAACATTTATCGAATTTGAAACAGAGTCAGAAGAAATTGTTTGATCCTTTTATTTTTCTTTCTCGAACTAAGAGATCCATGAATTGAAATTCTAATGCATATAGATACAAAAGGTTTAATGGAAGCAAGAATTTCATTTAATATAATTGAAGTTTACGTTGTATTATTAGTGTATTTACACTCATATTTAAATTGATACATGCATGGCATTAAATACATACTTAGTATTTATTTTTTATAAATTAAATAACACTAAAAATTTATCTAATGGTTAAATGTCGCAATTAACTTGTTTTGTTGCTACACATTGCAATCTTTAGCGTCCACATTCTTATACTTCGTTTATAATTGTGCTTCTTTATGATTGCTTTCAAAATTTGTGTAGGACGATTTCTGATTTCGAACAATACCCTTTATATAGGGGCTTACATAAAGAATCTAATAATTTTTACAATGTGGTTTGTCGGTTCGTCCGATTGAAAATTCAACTCTCAATTATATAGTGATGAACTCATATAAAAAAAATTATTTTGCGATGACTATAATGCTAATGATGTTAAGTTAAAGAGATCGATAACTCGTAGTAAGGTAGAAAATTAGATGCCATGCGTTTGGTGGGACGATTTTGTTTAGTATATACTAGCATAAAAAAGCTTGAATTTGGATTTTTAATATTTACAATCGACAAAAAAATGGAAACATTATTTTTCTTTTTATATATTAATTATTATTAGGCTTCCAATAGTATCCTTATCACAGTAGGTTTGCATATGATTTGGGTAGATGAATGGGCAAAATGAATTACGGCGCAAAATGAATAGATAATTAGCAATATACTAAGTACGGGTTTAGCCTCCTTAGTCTTCTAAGCTTCTTTAGCTCCCTTTAATTTCTTTCAAACTTTGTTGTTGATTCTCAATTATTTTCTGTGTAATTTTGTACCAGTCAGTTAATATAAGTCATTGTGTGTTTTGCAATTGTCTAAAAAAAATAAAGAATCTAAAATAATGAGTTCATCTCTTTACTCGTTTTCATTGTTAGATTAGAGTTTAGATCTTTGGGAGTCATTTTTATTCTGTTAGTTTAGGAAAACCTTAATTTCTTGACACACTCGCAAATTCACCAAAATTATCAAAGAGCAACGTTGTTTTCCTTATTCTAAAAAAAACAAATACAAATTTCTCTTAAAGTTAAACGATTTAATCATATTAATAAATTAGACAAAGTTTTAAATTATGGTTGAAGAATATTTTAACTTATTTATAAAAAGAAAACTTATTTTACATTGTGGATATTTTTTGTTGGCTTAAATTTATCTTTCTTTAATAAACAAAAATGCGTCCAAGTTTTAACATTTTTGGCTTGTAAGCTTCAATTTAATTCTATATGCCATGAATTATAGCACAAGACTGGACCAATTTCGAAGACCCCACTTTTCTAGTAAAAATAATATAATTATAATTTGTTTTAGTTTAAATCTTAACGTTATTACTCTAAATGTAATTCAGATATATTAAAATGAGATAAGCCAAATTTAGTTAACCAATGTGCATAAGTAATTGATTATTTGATAAATATGACTAATAGAGGTTTTTGTAAAAAGATTGTGAGTCTTGGAATTAAACCTCTAAGAGAGAGCAAATACTGCTGAGCTGTTAGGAGTGTTTTGGGGTTTTCTTTCAATACCCACCATCCTTGGTATCATCAATTCGATACTACTTGCTTAAATAGTGCAATTGATGCCTCATCTCGTCTTCTAATAACTAGGGGTGGCCACGGTTCACGAACCGACGGTTTCGGTTCATGAACTCCGCTGGTTCCGATTCAAGAAAAGCTTGAACCTAAATCGGACCATGGCTCTCCAGTTTGGGATGGTTTCGGTTCGGTTTCGGGTTTGACCTGTTAAACCACCGATTCCGGTCCAGTTTTACCCAATTTTTTTAATCAATTTTTATCTCGTTCTTGTGTTCTTTTTTCTGCTTCGATAAAGATATTATTTTCTAAATATTAATTACATTTCTTTTTAATATGGAGATAATTTTTATAAATGTAAAAATAAAGATGCATTTGTGTAAATTTTTTTAGAATTACAACAATAATGAGAAGTGAATTAATACAAGTACAATTGAATTAATATACAAGTGAATTAATACAAGTATAAGTGAACTGATTTAAGTACAATGGAATTAATATACAAGTGAATTAATACAAATGAAATGATATAATACAAGTATAATTGGATTAATACAAGTGTAAGTGAATCAATACAAGTACAATTAAATTAAATACAAGTAAAAAAATACAAGAATTAAAGAGAACCGGCGGTTCTAACAATTGGAACCGCCGGTTTTGACCGTTGGAACCGGCGGTTCCAAGGGTTTTGATACCCCTGAACCGGAACCAGCCCGTGAACCACCGGTTTTTTATTGTGCGGTTCACAGTTTCAGTCTGAATCCGGTTTTCAACAGGTTTGATTGGTCCAGTCCGGTTCGTCGGTTTCGGGTTGATTTGGCCATGTCTAATTAGAGTTATCTTTGATATTAAAGAGGAGAAAAATCAACTAATAAAAAGAATCGGAGTTTTTTCTAGAACGATACTAAAATTCATACGAGATTTCGATCTCTCAATCGATATGCTTTAAACCCAGAACTTGAAAAAGCTGAACATGAGTGTTTATCCACTTAGCCAAGCCGACTTCCACAAAGATTTAGTGTTTCGAATCATAAATAACATCGGCAACTAGCATCGAATTAGTTGGGGCTATTAGGCCTTGATTTTAATTGACTGAGGAAACACATTGAGACTGGGAAGGGGCCCTAATTTCATTGCCCAACACTCATTAAGCATTAAATTGGGAGAATTATCCAATATAGAATCCCAATTTTTACAAATATGACCTCAAAAATTATTTTACAAAAATGGCTTATTTGAGAAACTGATTTGTAAAAAATGTCATTTTCATTTTTTACGAGAAATAACGACATTTCGCGAGAAATTGAATTTTCTCGAGAAAATCAAATCAAGCAGAAAAATGTCTCCAGAGGTCTCCGACGGTCTCCAAATAAAAAAAAAATATATAATTTGATTTAATAAATTCTCGATATAATAATTTTTTTAGATTAAATGCATTCACAAATATTCGAATAAGATCTCCAGAGGTCTCCGGAAGTCTCCAAACGTCTCCAAAAGTTTCTAGTGAAGATCTCCAAATCACAATTTTTTATATAAAATTTGATTTAATAAATTTTCGATATAATTATTTTACAAATTAAATTTATCCACGTCTTCAGGGTCCCCAGTGGTTTCCGGAGGTCTCCAAATGTCTTCGAAAGTCTTCAGCGAAGGTCTTCAGGGGTCTTCAAACTTCTCCAGAAGTCTCTAGTGAAGGTCTTCAACCATCTCCAGCGAAAGTCTCCGAACCTCACTTATTTATTTTTTACAAAATTTAATTATATTTTGTTTAATGATAATTAATTAGGTCTCCAATAATCCAAACTTAACAAAATCATTTAACCTAGATCTCCAGAAGCCTCCGAAAGTTTCCGGAGGTCTCCGAAGTCTTCAAAATAAGCAAATACAAATTAACAAACCCTAGCCACCGTCGTCGCAGCCGTCACCACAAAACTCAACAAAATCAGCCCTGCATACAAACATATCAAACACAACAAAATCGATATGCACAAATCAACCAAAATCAATTTAGCCAATTTACAGATCAACCCTGCATACAAACATATCAAACTGAACAAAATCAATATGCACAAATCAACCAAAATCAACTTAGCCAAAATCAACTTAGCCAATTTACAAATCTGTTGATAGCGATGAAGACGCCGAAAGAGAGGAGATAGCAGCGACGAGACAGATCTGGAGCGAAAAGAGGAGAGAGAGATAGATCTATTTGTTGGATCATAGGTGATCAACAATAAGTTCCTTATGTGTTTTGATGATGAGCAAAAGGTTTTGATGAAGAGTAAAACGTTTGAGTTGAAGAGAAACATGTTGGAAAGCTTGGAGTTGCGAAATTAAGTCACAAAAGCATTTAACGTACGTTAGAAAATCGTCACGTATGTTAGAGAGGGTCTGAATACAAACAGAAGCAACTGGAACCCTCTGAAGCACGTTTCACGTACGTCATACGAAGCTAACGTAAGTGTGTTTTCATTGACGTACGCAAGAATAAAACGTAACATACGTCATATTGATCGCAAGTACGTGAGATGGAGTTTCATGTACGCAAGATGCTCCGAATTGAAAACAAAAGCTACTGGATGGTTCAAACGTAGAAGTCACGTACGTCAGTTATTATTAACGTACGTGAACTGAGAATATGCTATGATCAACGTACGTCAATTAATGTTAACGTACGTGTGCTGGAGGTAAAATCAGGTAACATACGTCAGACTGTGGTAACGTACGTGAGATTATCACAGACAGTAGCAGACAGCTTTAAACAGACTCCAACGGCTATATTCTTCTCTCCAACGGTCATATTGATTCAAATGGCTATAAATACATCAAGAGAAGACCAAGAGCGTGCTGAACAACATCAGAAATCATAGAGCCAAGCTTCCTATCAATTTCTATCAAGAAAAACATCAATTCAAGCTAGAGATTAGATTCAAGCATAAATCTCAAATATTCAACTCTAGCATAGAGCTTCATTGTTTGTAAACCAATTGTATACAATTTGAGAGTGTGAGTTAGGTTTGTTGTAAGCCTATAGAAAACAACGTTGTAGAGGTTTGTTGTGAACCTAAGTATAAAATAACATTGAGAAAGGTTTGTTGTGAACCTATAGAAAACAACAGTTTGTAGGCCTTAGAGGTGTTGATCCGGAATCAACCTCGTGTATTGGCCTTATTGGATTGAGCCGCAATCAATCATCGATAGTGAAAAGCCTAAGTGAGACTTAGATAGTGGATGTAGGCAAGGTTGACCGAACCACTATGAATCATTGTGTTGATTTCTCTATATCTCTTCTCAAGTTGCTTCCGTTATCCATTCAATAGACCGAAAATTCTCCAACAAGTGGTATCAGAGTGGGTCTCCAACAAAAAGGCTTAAAATCCTTGGAGCAAAGATTCGCATCAACAAAATGAATTTTGGTCCTTCTACTCCAAATGTTCCTAGTTTTTCTCCTAACTCCCCTCTTTACTTTGATGGTTCAAATTTTACTTCATAGAAGAAGAAAATGACTATCTTCCTTCAAGCTTACAACATTAAACTTTGGAAGGTGATTGTTCTTGGTCCAACTATTCTCAAGAATAAAGATGGTACTATCAAGGAGTATAAAGACTTCAAAGATGAAGATTGAAAGTCTCTTAATCTAAACTTAACGGCTACGCAACTACTATATTGTGCCTTGAGTCCCGAAGAGTTCAATCGAATTTCATCTTGTTAACATGCCTAGGAGATTTGGGAGATGCTTGAGATCACTCATGAAGGCACAACTCAAGTCAAGGAAACCAAGGTTAATATGCTCCTACATGACTATAAGTTATTCTCCATGAAAGAGGATGAAAGCATTAACAACATGTTTGATCGCTTTGCTGAAATCACAAATGATTTTGCCTCATTTGGAAGACCAATATCTAATACGATAAGGTGAAGAATATTTTGAGGTCTTTGCCTCAAGCATGGAATGCAACGGTCACCGCAATCATAGAGTCCAAAGACTTAAATTCTTTGGAATTTAGTGCTTTAATTGGGTCACTCATAAATTATGAGATTGTGCTCAAATCAAGAGATGAAAGACCAAAGTATGGGAATGCATTGAAAGCTTCCATTCATTGCCAAAAAGAGGAGAGTGAAGGAGAAACAAGCTCGAATGAAGAGCTAAAATTTTACTCCAAAAGGATAGTAACTTATGAGAAGTTGTTGAAAAATAAAAAACATCAACAAAAAGAGATGGAGAGATTGAAAGATCGGAATAAGAAAAAGAAAAGAAGAGGTTATAGTTTTTCTTCAAGTGATGATGGAGATCTAATAGCAAATGTATGCCTTTCGGCATACTAGGTATTTCTTAAATTTCATTCATTTATATTTCATGCAATTTTTATTTCTAATTTGATTATTGTTATTTGCATGAATTATTTGAGTATGTTGTTTTATATATGTGCATTATTTTGAAACAAATAGGGGGAGAGCCTATTTTTTGTTATATGCACAAATAGTTTTTGAAAGGGGGAGTGAAAATATTTAAAATTTGCTTAATCTTTTTTATTAATGACAAAAAAGGGGAGAGTGTTATATGCTTAATTGAATAGGGATAAAAAAAATTTGCATTCACTCTTGCATGTTACTAATCAAATGACAAGAATTGAATCATTGATCAATGGTGTTGCTCTTGATGTAGCCTTTTAACCCTTCAAAGTTTTGTCATCATCAAAAAGGGGGAGATTGTTGGATTATGGGTGATCAACAATAAGTTCCTTATGTGTTTTGATGATGAACAAAAGGTTTTGATAAAGAGCAAAACGTTTGAGTTGAAAAGAAACACGTTGGAAGGCTTGGAGTTGCGAAATCAAGTCACGGAAGCATCTAACGTACGTTAGAAAATCGTCACGTACATTAGAGATGGTCTGAATACAAACAGAAGCAACTGGAACCTTCTGAAGCACGTTTCACATACGTCATACGAAGTTAACATACGTGTGTTTTCATTGACGTACGTAAGAGTAAAATGTAACGTTCGTCATATTGATCATAAGTACGTAAGATAGAGTTTCACGTACGGAAGATGCTCCGGATTGAAAACAAAAGCTACTGGATGGTTCAAACGTAGAAGTCACGTACGTCAGTTATTATTAACGTACGTGAACTAAGAATCTGCTATGATCAACGTACGTCAAATAATGTTAACGTACGTGTGCTGGAGCTAAAATCAGGTAACATACGTCAGACTATGGTAACGTACGTGAGATTGTCACAGACAGTAGCAGACAGCTTTAAACAGACTCCAACGACTATATTCTTATCTCCAACGGTCATATTGATTCCAAGGGCTATAAATACATCAAGAGAATACCAAGAACGTGCTGAACAACATCAGAAATCATAGAGCCAAGCTTCGTATCAATTTCCATCAAGAAAAACATCAATTCAAGCTAGAGATTTAGATTCAAGCATAAATCTCAAATATTCAACTCTAGCATAGAGCTTCATTGTTTGTAAACTAATTGTATACACTTTGAGAGTGTGAGTTAGGTTTGTTGTAAGCCTATAAAAAAACAACATTGTAGAGATTTGTTGTGAACCTAAGTATAAAAAAACATTGAGAAAGGTTTGTTGTAAACCTATAAAAAAAAACAGTTTGTAGGCCTTGGAAGTGTTGAGCCAGAATCAACCTCGTGTATTGGCCTTGTTGGATTGAGCCGCAATCAATCATCGATAGTGAAAAGCCTAAGTGAGACTTAGATAGTGGATGTAGGTAAGGTTGACTGAACCACTATAAATCCTTGTGTTGATTTCTCTATCTCTCTTCTCAAGTTGCTTCTACTATCCATTCAATAGACCGAAAATTCTCCAACACTATTCATAACCATTGAAGGAGAGTGAGAGAGAGAGAGAGAATATGATAGAAAGGAGCGAGAGAAAGGAAAAGAGGTGCACCATTGGAGAAGGTGAGGGAGGGTAGCAGTCGGAGACGGAGGAAAGGGGAGAGAAATGGCGATTAGGGTTTGGGTGGAGAGGAATAGAGAAGAATGTAGAGAGAGAAACTAAAGAGAAAAAATTTATGAAAATTAGAAGAAAAATTGAATTTTATTTGATATTGAATCTAACATTTTAAAAAATCAATAATTTAAAAATGACATTCTAAAAAATTAAAATTAAAAATGATATTATTGCAAATCAAATGTTTCAAAGTAACACCTGAAAAATCAACTCCTTAACTCCATTAAATTTGCCACGCCTTGTCTTTAGAGCATCCATAATAGGAGACTAGTAAATGGCTCATTAGTCTCCTATTGTAGTCGACTAATAAAAAATCAGGGACCAGTAATTCAGTCCCAACTGCACTAACATGTCCAATAATAAACCCCATCTAATTTAACCTTTTTTTTATTTATTTTTATTGGACCTATTTGCAACGGTTCACTTTGCAGACCATTTGCAGACCATTGTGCAACGGTCTGCAAAGTGGATTGTTGCTTATCAACAGTCACGACCGTTGTTTTTTTTTTCATTCTTTTTTATTGTGGATTTTTTTCCACTTTGATTGTGGAATTTTTTTCATTTTAATTTATTGATTTTTATTGAGAAAATTCCTATTTTTTAATTTATTGGAACCCCGGTCATTTTTTTTATTTTTTTTAATTTTGTTTCTTTTTCTATATTTTAATGTTTTATTTTTTATTTTCATTTTATTTTAATTTTTTAATATAATATTAGTTTTTCAAATATTTATAAATATTTAATTTTTATGTGGGGAATTTTAATTATTTGAGTGAAATATATATTTTTGTGCAATGTAATTAACTCTAATTTTTTAAATTGGTTGGACGATGTCCTAGAAGCTACTATTCTTATAATCCGAGGATGCACCGAAAAATTTCAAGCATACATGTAACTGAATGCGGAACTATGTGATGTCTTCGTGCAAACTTGGTCGTGCATATTTGGAATTGTTTAGGAGAGAGTATTGATGAAAATTAGTTTATTTTAATATTATTTGATGTACTTTTATTATTATGCATAATATATTTGTAGTAGTTCAATTTTGAATTTTCAGTACAATTTAATTTTTCTATTTTAAAATTAATTATATTTTTGGTAAAAAAAATTATGGTATTATTCGGAAGGATATATAATTTCTAACTAATTAAAAATACTTAATTGTTTGTGTGGAAAATGTATTTTATGTAGTATATATAATAAAAGAAAATTGAATGAAAAATAAAATAGTTTAATACAATAGTCCAATGATAACCTAAATTATTAGAGTAGAAAGGTCTAAGAGCATGTATGCCCAATGAGACTCAATGTGGGGGACATTGAGCCCCATTGGAGCATCCACTGCCATTGGGCAGTGAATGCCACTCTTATGCAGAAGGCTTGCGCTTTCCGCATAAAGGTGGGGCCCATGGGACAGCTGCAAAGGTAGTTGTCCCTTTTTTATTTTTTAACATTTTTTTGTTTAAATATAAAAAATATTTTTTCTTTTTTTTCATTTATAAATATTCCATCTTCACTTTATTTCTCTTTTAAATATAATTTCAATTTTTTTTTCTATTCTCCTATTAAATATCTAACACAATCAATTCTTTTAATATTTACTCACTTGACACTAATTTATAGAAAATATTTTTTTCACAAATTTTGTATAAATAATTTATCCAAAATAATTTAAAATATAATTTCAAAAATATAATTTATTTTACATAAAATTATAAAATTAATATTTTAAATAAATATATTTATTGTGAATTGTATATTATAAATAAATTAGATGAGTAATGAAGTGATTGTGAGTCTATGATAAAGTATAAAAAAAATATAATGATAAAGAAAGATAGTTTAATGAAAAGTAAATATAATGAAAAAATAATATGGCATAAGAATTATACCCAAAATAAATATAACCACCGAAGATATTCTAATATAAGAGGAATTAATAAAAAGTTAATGTGATAATGATATATCATATTGGACTCAAAATGGGTTTGATCATTATGGATACCCTTATAATTGAGCGTACTATTTGACAAAATAATAGATGATTGATTGGGATCTCTTCGTCACTCTAAGTCGAGTCGTACTCATTTGTTGTTTCACAATTGTTTGTGCTTCCAAAATAGGCATGGCTTTAAAGATTCGGCCGTGATTTGCAGAATATGGAAGTGGAAATCAGAAGCAGCCTCAGCCGATAACATTATTGTCTTCAAAATGTCGAATTATGGAAAAGACGTATTTCGGTATTTGGTGTCCAGTGGTCATAGGTCTTAGCTTATGCCATTATTATCACCATTGCTCGATCCAATTGTTTTTGTCAATTACTCGATCCAATTTAAACAACCTAAATAAACATTAGGAACAGTACATATTGAATCTGGAAACAGATACATATTGAAATCTGGAAACAGTACATCCACGGAATATCCTTCATTCATTTCAAAGAGAAGAAAAAGATATTTAACTCAATTAAAATCCATAAGGGATGGTCTAATGGATAAATAAGAAAAGATTTGTCGATCAAATTTTGTGGACAACAACCATCAAAATTTTAAGTTAAAGAGAATTTGTGACATCTCCTACAACAGCAATCGTTATTCTATGCTTGTTACGTGATCAAGTTCGTCCAATTAGGCCAACAGTTCAAACAGTAAACTAATTATGTTATTTTTGATTAAATAGTGCTATCAAAATGGGATGGTGTAATTAGAAAGTGTTTTAAATAGTACATTGAGAT
Source organism: Flueggea neowawraea (assembly GCA_948243855.1). Lineage (NCBI taxonomy): Eukaryota > Viridiplantae > Streptophyta > Magnoliopsida > Malpighiales > Phyllanthaceae > Flueggea > Flueggea neowawraea. Next base: position 1,210 of record CAODLS010027624.1, on the reverse strand, counting down.
GGACAAAAATTAAACGGCCTTTTTGGTCAAGACATGCAAAATGATCGATATGATCCTATCCATCAATCAAAATGTTGTTGAGACAATTCCGCCCTTGACTTGCTTTCGGAAAAAGACGGATCCATGGCTTCAATTACGGGATGGATTATTGCTCTTTTACCTTGATTATTAAGAATCAAACTTATAATTTATTATTATTAGAGTTGACTCTAATATTAATAAATTATAAATTTATTAATCAATTGTCATAATTACTACATCTCTTGATTATCATTAAAGACTCATTTATCGTCGTATAATCTAGGGATCAGTTGTATGGTCTAAAAAGTACCAAATAACTATGGTCAAGTAGTACAAATTTCTTTATCTCTTAATCAGTGTTCTATAACTAAAAGAGAAGAAAAAAGAGAATAGTTAAGAGGAAAGTCAATGATCATTTGCACCAATAGATAAAGTTTGAGAGTGAGAATAGAACAGTGAGTGCTAAGAGTAGTGCAGTCTTTTTATATTTATCATTATCGGTTAAAGGTTACTACCAGCGTTAACTTAGAGGGATTACATTTCTCATTTTCCAAAAAGCAAGGACCAAATCGCGCATTTCATCGAATCGCAGTATGGCTAATTCAACCTTTATAAAATCCTCCTTCATAAGGGAGGCGAAATTGGTTTATTAAGAAAATTATGGAAAATGGATAATTTTTGTGTCCCCATTAAGCTTCGTAATCTACTAGTTTAAGGACCCATGCATGACACGGGCACAATATTTTTATTTTATTAATTGATTGAGAAAAATAATCTAAATTTCAATCAATTTTAATTATATAAAGAAATAATACATATAGTCATAAAGCTTCATTATTAAAAAAATAAGTAGAAAACAATTATAATAAACTCTTCACATACCACCTTTCTTTGACATAAATATTAAATATACTATGATTTTTTTAATTTTTTTTTACTATATAAATTAAATCAATTGATCTTTTGTTAGAGAGAATAATTTTTTGTATTCGCATCTGTAAGTTTCTATTTTGTATAATTTATAAAAAGTAAAAGCCTTTGAAGCATTTTTTTTATTTAATAAAATAATTTAGATGAAAAAATAGAATATGTTTTATATTTTTCTTATTGTATAACAAATCCATAAAAGCTAACTTAAATGAACCAAAATTTATCTCGTAATTGTAGTAATTATCAATAATAGTGTCCT
>CAODLS010027169.1:0-11849 GCA_948243855.1 Flueggea neowawraea | reverse complement strand
GCTTTTAATTATATGATACATTATCATAAAATAAATCACTCACATGGGCCGAATTATGTCACACATAATTAAATAATTATAACCATGATAATTGGTGATTCATATTAAAGGCACATTACATTAATGGACTATGTATTAAATCTTATTTAACACACAAATTATAAAATCCTGAATCATTATTGATTAATCAAATTAATCATCTTAATAATTCAATTACTACAAAGAGAGAACTTTTGTAACCAATCCAGATCTTTATTGTGTGCGATCCTGTAGGTTCATTCAATGTTGCCAATGGGCCTAAAATTAATTTAAAACCCATAAATCATAATTGGTCTCTAGCAAGACATTATGATTACCCAAATTGAAATGAATGTCAATTACAAATCAACATAACCTAATTACAACCTTATACAACCCTTTGCCTCTCGATGTTAGAATTAGCATAAGGCATGGAATTGGTCACCCTTATTTATGCTAAAAAATTTCCTTGATCTATAAGTGATCCTGAATAAGTCAAACAAATGATAACGCTTATCCCTTTATTTGGGTGTGGCCACACACTACTCAGTTTCATTAATCAAGTGGTCGGTAATATCTTCTCTCTTTTCGAGAGTGGCAATCCCTTCACTTCACTCATGTTTCTTAGCATGACTCATGGAATACCCAATCATACCCATACTTGTTACTCATTACAAATAACGTTAGGCGTATATCAAAGTATACGAGAAATTACCCAAGAATCCATAGTGATTTCAGGTCGAGGGATTCTAGTATAAGCATTATAAGAGAAATACTTATGACCTTTCAACCATGTGGTATTCTCATAAGCGGATCGATCCAAAACACTGTTCTCTATCATGTTCTTATGTTCTCTGATTCATATCTCATATCCTATGACTAGTAAAATATGATCATCTCACAGAGTACATACTAGTCTTGGTTTATTGTTACTCCCATGACAATAATCAACTAGGGACATTTAGAATAGTATTCTTTTATGCTTCAAGGTTTTACTATCCAAATCACATATTTGATAACTTAAGCAGAATTACTATTCATGGATGTTTTATCAAGTTAAACATGTACATGAATAATAATGAGATAAAACAATGCCTCATAATATTTATATATAAAATATAATCTGGATAAAATTTATTTGGGGCTAGGGCTTACACTAACATTATTATTTGTCTAATGTTTTAATATTATGAAAAATCATATTTTTAGTGAATTTGGATATTTATTTATTAACCTTTGAAAATGGTTTTAATATGATTTGCAATGAATTAGTCTTAGTTCTGTTCTTCGATGCTTGTGCAAGATGGACTGGGCTCCCATAGACGGTTCGCCTCGTATGCCGGTCATGGCCCGTTCCCGGGTTGTGACACTCAACATTTGCGCTCGTGTATTACCCACAATGATCTTATTAAATATCATATTTTAAGGGATTCCTTTATTGTGCCATACGGGTCTTAAGGAACTTATTCCTTATAGGCTTTTACCAACGTATCTACAATGACGCTTCGCATGGACTTATATTCCAAGTTTGCTTATCCTTGTGAAACTTGTACTTAAATCCACTTGTCATTGTGTAGCCAAGCCTCTCACAAAATGGTACTTGATCTCGGTTTGCTTAGACTTATAATAGATCTTCTTGATCCTTAAGCAAGTAGAGTTGACTTTCTCTAAGGACTGTCATGGATTCTTTAGGTGGTTAGTGCAAAATGGATCATTCCACTGTATATCCAACCATCATATTGCACTACAACTAATGAAGGTATGGTCTTAGATTTTTTTTGTCCCACACTTATATGTGTTCCTTGCAATAATGCAGAATAATATTTCTGCTAACTAAGAACATATAGTCTGACAAGGATGTCCCTTTCGTCCACATCACTAGATGGAGTAGCAACTATGACTCATTTTATCGCAAGCCTTTACGATAACACAATGCCTTGAACTGCCTCTAAAGCATCCAAGTATCTCATTCACTACTTTCCAACACATTCCTTATGTATTGGACCAATAATTACTAGCTAACTTGACAGCATAACAAACTCTAGGCATTGTACACACCCAGGCATAAAATTGTGCATTACAAGACATGATCCTGTAATCGACACATGTACTCTAGACCACAAAAGACATCCTCATGACATTTGTGTGAAGAAGGTTTCTTATATGTTCTTCCTTTCACATATTTCTTGAACTTATGCACTTGCTAAGACACATGCTCTTAGTAACATAATTACCTATGGGTTATCCATTTCTATATCTTGAAACATTCAAGTACTTTGTTGATCCATCTTACTTGAAGAGGAAAAAAAATCAACTCGAATGATCTCTTGGATGTTGACTCCAAAGTCAACCCATATTAACAATTTCAAAGTTGAATCTCAACCAATCTTTGGAGTCATTCAAACATGCTAGACCAATTCTAACTACAAGTGTGATATCCATACAAGGTCAGAGTGACAAGATTCACCTTGGTATTATCACAACATATATGAATATATCATCCTCTCGAAAAATGTCTAAGGTCATACCTTAGACGATGAAACTATCAAGTTAAACCATATATGTTTCCACTCCAAACTCTCTATTGAGAAAAGGAGTCTCTACATTTCATTAATGTAGGTCGAGGTATAGACTAGCCCAAATGAAAAAGTCTATTCATTCGGTGGATGCAAATCTTTCAACAAGGTGGTCTTTTCAATCTTGTTGACTAAATCCCCTTTAGGCGATTATCAATGTCTTACTCGATCTATGACTCATGTAACCACTTATCTCCAATGGATATTCACCTTTTGGATAGGTTAACCAATTCTCAACAACATTCAATTTCAAATGTCATTTTGTACTTCCATTGCTTTAATCCATTTAACTTTCACTTGGATGAGTGGACTGCTAACATACTCTCAGGTTCATTCTTAAATTGTAAGGTTACTAAAATGATCATGATCAATTCATTCATTCAAAAATATTGTCGTGAGACTTTATTCCTTTTATTTTTACGCATTGTTGAAATGCTCCCACTGGGTTCAATCTCCATATTGAAACTCCCACTCGAATCAAGTTCCCTACTCCCATTGGAAAATAGGAATCTTACTCTCACTTAAGTCAGGATCAAGAACATCTGCACACTTTTGAGGTAGATGAGATAGAAATGCTCCCACTGGGTTCAAGCTGCAAGACTTTTTCGATGTTTCCCTTTCGAAGAAAGAGATAACAACCACTCAAATCGATCTCTTGATATTTTAAAACTCAAGGATGTAATCTTCTTATTTACATTGACCAACTTTCTTTCTCACCCCTCATCCTCCTCAAGAATTCTCTCACTCGGATGGAGTAATCCTGAGGTTATTAGTTCTTGAGCCTCAAAGAAGTGAAATCTTTTTCACTTAATCTCAGTTGAGAAATATATTTTCTGTGACTTCTTGTAACTCTTTACTATGCCATTCTTATTGTCTAATAAAAAAAGTATCATTTTGATACAACTAGGTAACTAAAACCTATAGTGCCAAAATTAAAAAGTGATATTTTGTTTTAGCATAGATGTATAATTCTCCCACAAAAACAATCTTATTTATGAGTATCCGAAACGCAATAGTACAAAGATAGCCCAGTTGAATCATAATGAAATAAAAATTCCTAATTCCCATGAGAAAAAGACAACTGAATTGATTTATAATGAAATATAAATTCCCAATCCATCAAAGAAACGCAAAAACACACTTCTAACATTGGAGGTCTAAATCAAATTTACAATATATAAAGGCAAAATAAACGCAAAAAAAATTAAAAAAAAAATAGAAAACAAAAACTTTACAATAATGTTTAAATAAAATCATTTTGTACATATTACGCGATCCACCTAATTTAAAAGGTTGATTTTATATCTTGATTTAATTAAATCTTCAATTTTATCGCATAAACGAATAGATCTTGTCAAATCTCTATGTGACTACTTTATTTAATATATAAAGTAATCCACCTAATACAAACAACTATTCTGTCAACATGCTTTAACTTCCAACAATTTTAGCTTCAACGTTGTGAAAAAATATAAATAAATGTAACCACGATATCTCCACAGAAAATGTCGTGAAAAATATGATTAAGTTATTTAAGCATATTTATTAACTGTAATTTTGTTACAAATATATCACAAAAATGTAAATTGGCATCGATACAGTGCCAAAATTAACTCACCAGAAGAATTTATCTCCAGCAACAGTAAGCTAAACAAAAAATAAATTCTAGCAATAATTTTCTCTGACAACCAGCAATGAAGATATTCTAGCAAAATCAAAGGGCTTTGTAGCGTAAAAAAATTGTACTTTTTTATGAGAGTAAATAAAATAATTTTTTTAAAAAAGCAACAATAATAATAAGTTAGTCGGTTTAATATCTGCCACGTGGAAGAACAACACTTAAGCCCACACTGACGGCAAAGACCACAAGTAAGAGTCCAGTGAAGTTCACAATAAGCCCTTCCTGGGTGTGGCCAAGGCCTAGTGGGTTGGACCTTTGAAGCAAACCTGTCTCAGCACTACAGATTGCTAGGAAAAATATGAACACTCCACCAAAAACATGCCATGGCATGTATGCAGCTCTCGCAGGCATTTCCACTCCCGGGAATGCATACGAGAAGAAACCCAATATCCACTTCACATAGCAAAATCATACAAAATTAGTAGCCAATTTCATTTATGGTATATCAATGATAGGGTATTTATACAATTGTATAATTAAACTTTATCTTATAATAGTTAACTTTTAAGAGAGGGTTAAGATTTTTCATACTATGTATAATAAAAAGTTTATCGAAGGAACGATCAACATAACATAAAACTTATAACTACAATTACGTGTGATAAAATTTGACCCAATTATAAGATTATTCAGTGCAATTACAACACGACACGATTATCTCGATTTTTATTTTTATTATGTTTATATCGCATGTAATCATGTGAATCAAATAAATAGACCTAATACAATTACGACAATCAAATACAAATTGCTAACCATAACTACCATGATGTGTAGGATTACCGACCCTTTCCTTTTTATAGCTAGGTTAATTAATTGCTGGAAATATATGATTAAGATTCTTTTAGAGACAAGGCATAGTATTAATATTTTCCACTGTGAATCATAGTTACCTGTAAACCAAATAAGCAGATGGTAGAAATGCCGAGCCAAGAATGAAAGGTAATCATGTCACTGGCTCTCGTGTTTAAGTTTGAAAGCTGCATAAACCCCCAAAACTCCAGCTGAAATTGCTATCAGATGCAATAATAGGTGAAATGCTCTTTGCACCCTCCTTTTTGCTGGAACCGTTTTATATGCCATAATTGCTGATTCATGTTCACATTCATTTGTTAGTAAAAATGATTCAATTACTTTTTATAGTAAGAATTCCGCTATATAATAAGTGCACAAAATTGAGCTATATATTAACAGGATTGTATTAAATTCAAACAAAAAAAGAATGGTTGAGTGAATAAGGGTCTGTTTAGTCTTAATTTAAAAAAAAACAATTCTCCAAGTTTAGGAAAACAGAAACTAAAAATTGGAGAAATTTTTAAAACTTTCACTTATTCTCTATGGAAAATACGGATTTTTATGAACTAAATTTTTAGTTTTTACAAAATAGAAGCAACGTAGAAAAGTAGAAAATAAAAAACAGAAAATTATTTTTCAAACTAAACAGATCCTATAATTTTCTAAAACTTTTGGATTGTTGAAATTTTCATGAATTACCTTCTCCTGCAACGAGTATAAATCCAACCACCATTAAAAATATATGCACCTGGATTGAGAAGAAACAACCAAAACAATCACTACACATACTCTTATTTTTTTCCTAAGAAGTTTCTTCGATGCAAATACATGAATCTTGTTGAAGAAAGGAGCTTACGTTCAAAATCTTCAACTTGCTTACAGACTTGAAAGCAAACCAATGCAAAAGCCAAATAAGCAAAAGAGTTGTCACTGCTATGACTAACAAATGAGCAAACATCGTCACAGGGGTTCGCTAAGACTTGATAGCTACGACTTTTTTTGTGGCATTGCAATATGTCTCAGACAATTATAGTACAAAATTAAACCAGAACAGTCTGAGAATTAATTGAAATTACTGCAAATTCACATATGTCTCGGTTTAGCCGTATGTGACTATATAAAGAATATTGGTACCTGCAAAATGATTCCTTTACAATGGTGTGTACTTATATCATCATTTTTATCAGCATACCTCTCTTTTAGGCAATTGTACGATATGCTCAAAGCTCTTTGTTTTTCAAAGAGAAGACGCTACGAGTTTTGGATTATCGCAAACCTTCCATCCAGCAAATTCTTTGCTTAGAAAATTCCAAAGAGAGAATTTTTAGTTTGCAGGCAAGTTATGTATGTTTTCACTTTTGTTTTTATCATGACTATGTAGTTGCAAATGACATATTTCTCTAATAAGCTAGTTACCCTTCTCTCAACCAGTTTTTCTTCCCAAATACTTGCCTCTAATTCACAAATGTTATCGTTAATTCTGAAGAGAGTTATTTCATTCCTATTTTTCCATAAGAAAAAGAACATGCAATTAGGAAATTGATAAAGGAAGAAAAGAGTAACTCTTTAAATTCACCCTTTCATTCCTAGTTTTCCATAATAAAAAAAGGAACATGCAATTTATTATAAAATGTATTAATTTTTCAATTATTAATAATCAATTAGAGTATGTTTAATCATGTCAAATAATATAATTTACATAAAAATTACCACTCTAATGTATAAAACTTAAAAAATCTCTATAAAATTTAAAATTTTCTATATTAGTTCAGAATGAACCAATCTGTAGGGCCAAACCCTCCGTCCAAGAACTTAAAAACATAGGGTTAAGACTGAGTCATAGTCCGAGTCTAAATGCCCTCCCCTAGTGGTGTGTGGTGTTTTTAGAGTGTGTGTATATTTTATGTGAGTGTGATATGTTTTAGTGTGATATGTGTGATCTCCACATACTTGTCTATATACTTAGTATTTGGAACGCATTTGGTGTTTCACTCTCGTGATTGACACTTGTTAGTTTACATAGTTGGTGTTTTTGAGACAACGGGTCCAATACACTTAAGGTTGTTTTTCTTGTCTTGTAGGTGGTTTGATCATGCAACTTCATTAGAACCATCATTAATGAATTAATTTTCTCTATCTTTTATTATTAGTTTTTTGATAAATCAAATTCTTTATTAAGAGCCAAGACACCAAAGTGGTGACCAAGCGAAAAAGGGAAAAACTCCAATCCATCATATGTTTTCGTCACTTAAGACTACGATATTAATGGTTAAAGAAAACTCTTATTCAAAAAGTAAAAAACAACTAAGCATTATGTCATGTCAGAACATCCAGGAGGTATCTCTAAACATCATTCTCAAATACAAAAAACTTATATCAAAATATTTAATCCTTCCAAATATGTGAAAATTCTAGGAAAATTATATTGTAAATGTTGAGATTGAAGTGAAATTTTCTTGAAAAATTGTGAAGCAATGATAAGGTTTGATGAAGCAAGTCAAAATGGGTCAGATTGGAGACGAAAAGGACGAGAAGGAATGAAACAGTGAAGAACACGGCCTGAGACATGATTGTGTAATGTGGTTATTTGTGTTTTCAAGACACGGACGACACTGTTTGGCCGTGTCTTGGTGTTTCCGACCATGTGTCTTGTTTTGGACGAGTTTAGGATTGGTTTTAGGGTTTCCTAGTTGCTTTTGGCTTGTGATTCATTGTAAACTATAAATAGGTGGTTTGAGACAATTTTTGTAAGCGTTTTGGCCGTTCTGAGACTCTGAATAATATAATTACTAGCTCTCTGCTCGTAGACGTAGGTCGATTGACTGAACCACGTAAATCTTTTGTTCTTGTGTGATTGCTCATATTTATTTCCACGTTCTTCTATCGCATAATTTCCTGACAGTAAACTGCCCTCATCCATCCACTTAATCAACCAAAATATTGTTTTGTCTCCAGTTTGTGGTCTATGAACAACATTGTCCACGAAAGTCTTGCGAATAATATCGTCTTGTAGACATGACCTCCCAATTCCCTTCCAAATATGCAAGAAAAAAGATAGCCCTCGTCGCCCTTCATCCAACAAATTACCGAATGAATATTTGGCTATCATAATACTACCCACAATGAATTATCATTAAAACACTTTAATCTCCGCAACCATTTCAGTAATAAGGATTGGTTCCACACCTGGAAATTCACCAATTAAGGAACTCTTGTGGTTGTTAATTTTCAAGTTAGAGATAGCCTAAAAAACACGGAGAAGTTCTTAATCTTCTCTAGTCAGCCTTGGGACAAGATAAGGGTATCCTTGTACAGACTTTAGAGATACAATAAGACAAACTTACAAACATTATTGGCCTTGTATAGGTGGCCAATCACTTTAAAAAAGAAAATAAACATCTTTAATAAAGATTACAACTGGACAAATGTTGAATCAATTCAGATTCATAATGAGAATTTCTTCTAAGTTTTGATGATTTAACAAAACACTTGAAATAGTTAAACTATACACGTAATAGACCCTTCTAAGCACGCTGAAGATTGTCCTAAGCGCTTTAATCAATGATTTGTGCGCTTTGTCATACTAGAATAATTCTGGGAGTTCCATAATGGACATTGTTCGCATAGAAGGAAATATAATGCACATAGTATACGTAGTACGCGCACAGAAGCCGGTGTTATGCGTGCAGAAGAAGCAACATTAGAAGACAAAATACTGGTATGGATGATGCGCCATACTACGCACGCAAAAGAAGAATCTATGCACGTAGATCAGTCCATCATGCAAATTGAAGAAAGCTCACTAGACTAGTCATACCACGTTCATATCAGTGCAATGCACGTAAAACGCTCAAGTCAAATTCTCAAGATGTTTATGCTACGCACATAACACTTAGTGCTACGCATGTAGACGAGATCCAAAATGAAGACAAGTTCAAGTCGCGCCTTGGGAATTTGATTCAAAAAGGGAATATTCTCTAACAGCTACAGTTGGTGACTACTGGTGACAGACAAGCTGGTTATTACGAACGTAACAATGGTGTTACGCACATAGACAAGGGTGAGGTGGACAACCTAACAAATTTGAGACGCTCCTCGGGATTTGAATATTCTCTGACACATTCTTGTGAAGAATCAAAGGTGTAAACTTTGGAAATTCGTCAACGAACGCATAAGAATGTGCTAAGCGCCCATAAAAGAAGAGCTACGCACATAAAATATTCTCAATGAACGTAGTAGACACCTGAAGGTATCCTAAATGAAATAGTAGCTACCATTCTCAATATAATGCACACAAAAAGAGGTATTCCGTGTGTCCTACTTTGATAAAACCTCATACTACGCATGTAGTACCTATGGTACGCACGTAGTAAGGAATGACGTCATCAATTTCAGCATTTTGCATCTCTATCACAACGGCTACATCGATATTCAAATTGATATTTTTCAGAGAGTGTCTATAAATAGATGTCTCAAATTGAGAGGTCAAGTGAGAACATTTTTGAGAGTGTGCCTGTAATATCCAGTATTTTTGAATTAATTTTGATTATGTTCTAATAAATTTAGAAAATAATTTTTAATGTTAGAAAATTAAAAATTATGTTTAAAGTTTAATTGAGTGATTAATGAAGCTTTGGAGTGATTAGAATTGATTATTTAAGTGGAAATTCGTGGCATAATGAAATAAAAATCGGAGGAAAAAGAGAGGGAGGCGACTGGCCGTTTTGGGCTGAGGTGTGCGGCTTGTCGTTTGAACCTTGGAGTAAGCTGTCGTCCACGTGGGTTGATGGTCATCCACGTTTGTTTGGCAGCGAATTGGCAGCGAACTTCTTCTTGAAACGACGCCGTTTTCACTTGTGTCCCCCAAGTTAACACATACCATGCTTTTCCAACAACTCTGATTTTCTTCTGATTTTGCACGATTTTTCCGCCGCCTATATTAACTTGTTTTCTCTCTTTTCTTCTTCATTTCTTCAGTTCTGCACTCAGTCTCCATTTCCTTTCCATTACCGTGTTTTGTTTCAATCAAATAAGGTAAGAAATCCATGGCTCAATCTCCTTTGTTCCCTGTTGATTTAAGCTTGAGTTTTGTTCATTTTTTTCGTTTATGTTGAAAGTTTGGGAGATGTTAATTTGGTTTTGAAACACTTCTACACATGATTATAGTTAGAGTTTAGAGTTGCTTTTGGTTGGATTTTGATGGATTAACATGGTAGAACATGAGGCTAGGTTGAACGGTGAGATTCAGATGAGCTTTGTTTGAAACGTTGTTGGTTAAATCTGGATTTTTGTTGGACTGTTGAGTGGCTTAAGGTTTCTGGAAAATTTGTTGAGGATGAGAAATGATTTCTGGGGTTGTGGATAAATGAGGAGAAGTGATTTTGGGTTGGATGGAAAAATTGGAAGTTTGAGTTCAAATGGTTTCTGGGTTGTTGAATTGCAATTCTGGAAATTAAGAACGAAAGGAAGGATGGTGATTGGTTGAAAAGTGAGGACCAAAGTGATATTTGTCAAGTGGGGTGAGTAGTAAATTCTGGAGCTTTGGGCAAAAATTGGGATTTTTAGGAATTAAAGTTAAAAATGCAAATTTTAGGAAATTGAAGGATTTAAATATTAATTTAAAATACTTGGAGGACCATATAATAAATTCTGAAAAGTTTGGGGACTAACCAATAATTTTTTGAGGTTTTAGGGACTAAATGGTAATTTTACATAAGTCGTGGACTAGACGGTAATTTTATGTAGATTTTGGAATTTGTGTCTGAGCTTACATTTGCGTTGCATTTGGTACCGCCATAGTACACATTTCTACTTGTCTGTGATATATCTGTTGATATATATTTGTTTGTTCAACTTCTTGTTCCTGTCAGCGAGACCAGCCACTGACGAGTGGAGCTTGACTGACGTGTGCGCTTGGAGTTTTAGGTGAGTGAATAGCAACTTCAGATACATAGGCTCTGTCTCGAAACTTCTATTATTGTTTTTGTGTGCTGGACATATAATTGAAATTTGACTAATTTAAGGATTGATTAATTAATAAACTGGTTATGTGTTTATTAATCAATATTACATTTTGAAACTGATATATGTATTATATATCGTTTTACAAATTTGATGTTAATCATAAGCTTTTATTTATACTATGTAATAGTATAACATGCTTTTGGTTTTCTAATATGGGCACCCGTTCTACGAGTAGTAGTAGCCTTTGGTATACCAATGCATTGAGAAATCTCAGCTACCAGGGATGCCGGTAGCCATGTGTCTGATCCAACACATGATGTGTTAGTGATTAGTGGCAGAGTCCACATCATGTATGTTATAGTGCTAAATGCACACATTCGATATGGTCTTATATTCACGATATATGTTTTGACTCTAAAACTGTATTTGATATGTTTTGCGTGTTGACTCTCAGTTTTGATGATTTTAACAAAACATGGGAAAAAATTAAGCAATGCACGTTGTCGCAAATGATAAGCACATTGCAGTATGATCAACGCACATTCAAGATAATAAAAGTCACGTTGATCATATCAAAAGAACTCTGGGTTTTTCAGCTGAGGTACAAGTCGCGCAACATAAGATACAAGTCACGTTATCGAGTTGAATTAAGGAGGCAGTAGGCATCTGAAACCTACAAGGCGCGTTGCATGAAGCTCAAGTCACGTTATGTAAATGAGGTGCTCTCGGCAGGAAATGCACTTATGTACAAGTCACGTTGTAGAGCCTATAAGTCATGTTATGTAAATGAGGTGTTCTCGGCATGAAATGCACTT
>CAODLS010027148.1:0-15301 GCA_948243855.1 Flueggea neowawraea | reverse complement strand
TCAGCCTTATATTGCTTAGCATATTTCTTGATCTCAAGTAGATTGATATAACGAATGACATTGATAAACCCCTTTATCAATTCATTCGAGTATGCATACATTCCATCAATCATACTCATCAAGTGGCCAAGAGATATGACTCTTCTTAAGAGGAGCAAATCCATTACTCTTACTATCACTCCTCTACATGATTCATGACATATCTAATCATAGCCTTTATTGTTACCCTGTAGCAGATAACGTTTGACTAGGTCAAAACATGCGATTCCTATGTAAGAGTCGATAGTGAGTTTCAGTCAGAGGACTCAAACATCACCGCTGCATGAAAGCTTCTTTGTGATAACGATCCATGAAGAGCTTTCATAAAAGGCCAGTCTAATACATGTTCCCTAACATGTATCTATGTTCTAAGTTGATATCTTATATCCATAATCAGTAAAATGTGATTATCTTCTTAGAAACATACTAATCTTAATTCATTATCATTCTCATGATAATAATTGATTAGGGACATTTAGAATAATATTCCTTTTATCCTTATGATTTTACTATTAAGTCACTCATTTGATGGCATAAGGAAGAACAAACTATTCATGGAGTTTTATCTTCATAAAACAAACAATATTTCATAAAATAAAATGCCCCTTTATTAAGTAAACCAAATGACAATGTATACATGATTGGGTAGGGCACAAAACTAATAGTCTCCCACTTGCACTAGTCCCAATCAGGAATGAACCTAATACCTAAAGGCCTGATATGTATTTCATGTTTTGGTTCTGGTAGAGTCTTTGTCAAGGGGTCTGTCGCATTGTCATTGGTGTCTACTCTACATATCTTGACATCTCCTCTTTCGACTATCTCTCGAATGGGGTGAAAACGTCTAAGTATGTGTTTGGTTCTTTGATGTGATCTAGGCTCATTTGCTTAAACAATGGCCCCATTGTTATCGCAAAATAAGTTTACTAGATTTGTGATGCTTGGGATGACATCCAAACTAGTAATGAACTTCTTGAGCCAAATAACCTTCTTTGCTGCGTCTGACGCAGCTATGTACTTAGACTCTGTAGTAGAATCAGCCACGATGTCTTGCTTGGAGCTTCTCCAACTGACTATACTCCATTCAAACAAAACACATAACCAGATTACGATATAAAATCATCATGGTCTGACTGAAAACTCGCATCAGTGTAACCACTTAGGACTAGTTTGCCTTCTTGTCCTCCGTAGACCAAGAAAACATCATTAGTTCTTCTCAAGTACTTGAGGATATTCTTGACTACAGTCCAGTGACTTTCACCTGGATCGAACTGGAATCTACTAGTCATGCTTAGAGCATATACGACATCAGGGCGTGTACAAAGCATGGCATACATGATAGATCCAATTGCAGAAGCATATAGAATCCTACTCATGCAATCTCTAGCTTGTCTTGTTGTAGGATAACCAGCCTTACTTAATGTTTTTTCAAGAACCATGGGAATCATTCATTTCTTGGAATTCAACATGCTAAACCTCTTTAGCACATTATCAATGTACACACTTTGACTTAGTCCAATGAGCCTCTTATATCTATCTCTATAGATTTGTATCCCTAAGATACGTAAGGCTTCACCTAAGTCTTTCATTACGAAATGTTTTCCAAACCAAGTCTTGACACTCTACAAGGTTGGAATGTCGTTTCCAATGATCAAGATGTCGTCAACATACAACACTAAGAGTACTATCGCACTCCCATTAACATTCTTGTATACACAAGGCTCATCTTCGTTCTTGATGAATCCAAACTCTTTAACTGCTTCATCAAAACTAAGATTCCAACTTTGGAATGCTTGCTTTAATCCATAAATGGATTTTTGGAGCTTGCATACCCTTTTAGAATTCTTAGGATCGACAAAACCCTCGGGTTGTGTCATGTACACATCCTCAAGGAGATTTCTATTTAGGAAAGTTGTTTTGACATCCATTTTCCATATCTCATAGTCATAATATGCTGCTATGGCAAGAAGAATCCTAATGGATTTAAGCATGATGATTGGTCAAAAGGTTTTGTTATAGTCAATACCATGAGTTTATTTGAAACCTTTAGCAACAAGTCTTGCTTTGAAGATCCCATCGGCTTTTATCTTGTAAATCCATTTACAATCAATGACTTTGGCTCCATCTGGTGGATCCACCAAGTTCCAAACTTGGTTGTCATACATATATTGCATTTCTGAGTCCATGGCTTCAAGCCATCTTGTAGAATTTGGATCTACAATCTCCTCTTGGTAGGTTGTAGGCTCGTTATGGTCTACAAGAATAATTCCCTTATCGTCAATTATGAGAAATCCATATCTCTCAACCTCATGACGAATCCTACTAGACCTTCTTAGGCATTGTATTATAGATTCGGACTCCATAACACCTTATGAGTCATCTTGAATCTCTATTCCATCTTCAGTGGGTATTTTTGGTGCACTTATTTCTTCTAGGAGTACCTTACTCCCATTATTTCCTTTGGAAATAAATTGCTCTTCTAAAAAGATTCTGGTTCAAGCAACAAACACTTTGTTCTCAGAACAGTTATAGAAGTAGTATCCCATTGTTTCCTTTGGATACCCCACAAATATGCATTTATCCTATTTAGGAGCTAAGTTTTCTGAAACTTGTCGTTTCACGAAAGCTTCGCATCCCCAAATCTTAAGAAAAGACATTATGGCCTTCTTCCCATTCCATATCTCGTATGATGTCTTTTCAACCGCTTTAGATGGAATTCGGTTAAGTATGAATGCAACAGTTTCTAGGGCATAACCCCAAAACGAGATTGGAAGATCCGTTTGACTCATAACCCTTGTAAAAAATCTTAGTGCATATCAAATTCAAACTACCCCTTACTATGACATTTTTACAATACTTACAATAAAGAGGGTATAAAATATTTCTAACACAATTCAACTCAAATTTTCACCAATCTCAAATTCATGCAAGGACAAAAATGTTTTGTCAATCATCAATCAACATTAATCAAACTCATTAAGTCACATTTTTCTCCCCTTTTTTGTCATCAATCATAAAAGGAAATTAAACACTTATCATTAACATCGTAGAATAAACATGAAGAGCAATGCAAATATCCATTGATAGAATAAACATCCAAATAGGCTTACAAGTTAGCCAAATATAACAAAGTTAAAGCATCAAAATAAGCATACAAATTTGCCAATATTAAAATTCACAAGTTCAAACACATGCTTGAAATATAAAAAGTGCATGAAATGCATGATATGTCGATCCAAATGTCCTAGCTAAATCTTGGAGCAGTGGTGGCGGCGGTGTAGAGGTGGAAGCAATCGCATCATTGTTGGTACAATGAGCTTCTTTCATCCATGTCCACATATCACTTACAAAGCCTTTTATTGCCTCAATCGCTTCAACAAGTTTAGCTTGTGTTTCACCAAGTTTATCGACTTTCTTTTCAAGAGCTTGAAATTCAGCCACACTAACCAAAGCTCTAGATGAACTTGCTCCACTAGCACCCATTCTTCCATTTCGAGAGCGACCAAGCATGCGATAAATGGGAGGTGATATATATGAGCGATCTCTTGGATTAACTAAAACATCCGAGTCTAATCTCACATGAGCAGCAAAGATCCATCATTATTTTTTGTCTTAATCATTTTGGATTTTCCAAAGTTGGTTTTGCTGTAAATCTAAGAATGTGGCACTTCTTGACACTCATATCCTGATACGTCAATATTTTGAGCTTGAAGAATTCTTGTGATAATTGTAGCATAAGGGAGTCCATCTTTCCTTTAACTCTTTCCATAAAACTTCTTGAAGAATTGCTTCCACGTGTATCACATTCTTTTGATGATAAGAGCTGGGAAGTTGACGCGATTATACTTAACCATATGGCACAAAATTTCAATGTCCAAAGTTTTCACATGATTTTGAGTGTCCTTATTTGGTGTGATGCTTCTATTGACCACATAGTGGATCGTACACAAATCTCCTTCAAAGTCAGTAGCCTCAAGATCAACAAAAGGACCAACTTCAAGTACAACTCTGGATTTGAGATATTCTATTAGTTTCTGGAGTCAAAACTCTTCTCCAAGAACATCTTGTTCATTGATGTCATCATCACTATCCTCCACATGTTCCTCAATAAGAGACAACCCAGTTGGTACAACTCCACTTTCTAGAATGTTGAACAAGTTACATAGAAGATTTTTTGAAGCAATAATTCTTCTACCACATACTCTAGTACAAAGAACAATACCCCAGTTAGCAGTCCATTTCACTTCACCCATGTTGGCATAAAATTCTCTCACCAAGTCCTGATATATAACATCCCTATAGCCCAAGAAATCACTCCTTCCTATAGGTTTAAAAACTGCTTATAAATCATAGCCAGCATCTCGCAATGAAGCGTAATCAAATGTCATGTGGGCAAGAGTTTCCTTAGATATTACATTGTGATAAATCTCTTATGTTGTGGGAGAGATGAACCATGAATCAAGTGGCAAACCCTCTATTGGAGCAGAAGAACTCTGACCGACTGAAGGTCCAGTGAATGTCCGTTGTGTTCTTGAACGTTATTCAATGGATTTTCTATGCAGAAGAGGAGTCAGAATCTTCACTCACATTTGGGTCTAAATAACATTGAGCAGTCTTGATCCTTCTTCTACCTTTGGTAGCCATTTTTTAGAAATCTGAAGTTAGGGTTTGGTTGGGGTGGATGAACGAATTTTAGGAGATGTGAAATGATTTTGATGGAGTGAAGAGATGAAATGAGGTTGATCAAGATTGAAAATGGTTGGAAAATGATGGGTTTTGGTTGATTTGAGCAAGGACGAGGTCGAGTTAAGGAGAGAGGGAATAGGCGAGGTCATGTTTTCAAGGAAGGATTTTAGGGCCTGTTCTGAACCGTGTCTTATTCGAGTTATATTACTCTCTACTCGAGTTATTCGTACCCTGTACAACTTGAGTTACTTGTTCTTGACAAATCTAGTTATTCTGCCCCTTTTCAACTCGAGTTATATGACCCTCATACAACTTTAGTTATCCTTAACTTTACTCGAGTCAAATTTCTCTAGAAATGTCCAGTTAGCCGAGTTTTGCTCTGTAATTCACAAACAAATTCTTGCTTTCGAGTAAACCACTGTCACAATCCATGTCTCCAATTTTCCTCAAATATCCATCACCAATACATTGTCACTACACCAATAAATTTAACCATGGACAATTGTGGATCATTTTAATGTGAATGAATGCAAATGAATCATTCAAATAAATCATTTAAATACATAATTCAATCATGCCAAGTCTTCTATTAATTGAAGATAATTTTTCACCAACCAAAGGTTTTGTAAAATTATTCACTAGTTCGTCTTCAGTTCTAACAAATTTAAGCACAATATCACCATTCAATACATGATCACGAATAAAATGATGTCTAATGTCTATATGCTTGGTTCTAGAATGTTAGATTGAATTTTTTGAAATATTGATAGCACTAGTGTTATTACATTTAATTGGTATTTTTGAAATCATGATACCATAGTCTTCTAATTGATGTTTAATCCAAATAATTTTTGCACAACAACTACCCGCTGCCACATATTCAGATTTGGCAGTAGATAGCGAAACACAATTTTTCTTTTTAGAAAACCATGAAACTAATGCATATCCTAAAAATTGACATGTTCCAAATTTGTTCTTTCTATCTAATTGATTACCACCATAATTTTCATCTGAATAACCAACAACATCAAAATTACAAACCAACAAAGCGAGTTTCAATAAGATAACAAAAAATACGGTTAACCGTAATCAAATATGATTCCTTATGGCATGCTTGAAATCTAGAACATAAACATAAACTATGCATTATATCCGGTCTACTAGCGGTAAGATAAAGTAAGGAACCGATCATACCTCGATATAGCTTTATATCCATGGATTTTCCTATTTCATCCTTAGTGAGTTTTGTGGTTGTGCTCATAAGTGTGCTACAAGGTATTGCATTCTCCATACCGAATTTCTTTAAAAGATCTCAATTATACTTTGATTGGCTGATGAAGAAGCCATCTTTTAGTTGCTTGATTTGCAAATTGAGAAAGACTCTATAAGCTTTACTTATCAAGGAATAACCAAGGAAAATAGCTTCATTCGACTTTGCATCAAATTTTCCAAGATTTTTTTTTCCATTATTAAGAACAAAACATTTGCACCCAAATTTATGAAATGTGAGGCTTTCTTCCTTTCCAAAACCTCATATGGAGTTTTGTTGAGTTTGGATCGAACTAATGCTATATTTAATATGTAGCAAGTGGTATTGACTGCTTCAGCATAAAAGCATTTAGGAAGATCATTATCACCTAACATGGTCCTAGCCATTTCATGTAATGTTCTATTTTTCCTCTCAACAACACCATTTTGTTGAGGAGTTCTCGGTGCTGAAAAGTTATGTTCGATACGATGTTCATTACAAAATTTTTCAAATGGTTTGCAGTCAAATTCCCTTCCTCTATCATTTCTAATAGATACAATTGTGTATCTTTTCTCGTTTTGGACCATTCTACTAAATTTAGTGAATGCATGAATGGCTTCATTTTTGTGTGCAAGGAAATACACTCATGTAAATCATGAAAAATCATCTACAATGACATATACATATTGTTTACCACCTAGACTCAAGGTAGATGTAGGACCAAACAAATCCGTATGCAATAGCTCAAGTGGTCTACATGTAGAAATCATGCATTTACTTTTGAAACATGTTCTAGTTTGTTTTCCTTTAACACATACATCACCCACAACATTATTTTCAAACTTAAATTTATGCAAACCATCAACTAAGTCTTTTCTAGAATGTTTTAAAATCAAATCCATGCTTGCATGTCCTATTATTTTATGCCAAATCCATGCATGTTCATTGAAAGCTGAAACACATTTTTTATTGAAAGATTTTGAGTTATTTAAATCCACAACATAAACATTTTCATGCCTATGACCAATAAATAAAACTTTTCTATCCTTATGCTTTCAATGATTCAATGAGATGATTCAAAGATAACACGATTATTCATATCACACAATTAAATAATACTAAGCAAATTATGTTTCAAACCATCAACAAGGCAAACATTTTTAATGATTGGTGAAGGTTCCTTACCCACTTCACCTTGACCTATGATTTTTCCTTTTGAGTTGTCTCCAAATGTTATATATCCACCACTCTTGAGTGCAAGTTTGGAGAATTGATTTTTTGTCTCCAGTCATATGCTTAGAACAACCACCATCAAGATACCAAGTGTTTAAATTCACTTTTGCCTTCATGCATACCTATAAGAATGGATTTCAATTTCTTTTTTTTTTGGCACCCATTGTCTTTTAGGTCCATAATGGTTACTCCTAATCTTTCTAGGAAGGATGATTCCTTCAGGAACCCACACCTTTTTCACACCAATGTAAGCATTATTTCTAACATTGCAAGTATATGAAATATGTCCTATTTTACCACAATAGTTGCATTTAGAAAATCAAAATGATGCATGTGATCTAACAAGCCTAGTATGATATGATTTTTTCGTCATTCTTGTAATCATATCCTAAACTACTTTTGGATAAAGACAACCCAAAAAGCTTGTCAAGGTTTTATTTCCCTTGAGTGAGTTTGTGAGAAACATTAGTGAGCCAATCAACTTTCTTCTTTAATGCAATGTTTTCATTCACTAAGTCATCATTATTGTTAGACACACATTTAGCAAGCACATCCTTTAATCTATCATTTTCCTTTTTTAAGCTATCATTCTCATTTTGCAAAGCATCAACCTTTTTATCAAGCTTGCATACAATCTTATTTAATGCAAGATTCTTAATGCCAAGCTTCCTAAATTCATCATGCAATGATTCAAATGCTTCATATAATTCATCATAAGTATAGGAATCACTTACCTCATTATCCTCATTGTCTTCCTTTTCTTCATTGTCTCCAAGTGCCATGAGACATAGATTAGCAACTTGTTCAACATCACTATAATCCGAACTATCATCATTATCACTCCAAGTAGCCACCATTGTTTTGGTATTATTCTTGAACCTCTTGTTGGTTATCTTTAGGAAAGGACATTCAAATTTTAAGTGACATGGTTTCTTGCATTCATAGCAAATTATGCCACTTTCGTTTTTGTTGGAGAAGTCTTTTGAACCATCTTTCTTGTATGGCTTTTTGCATAACTTATTATTCTTAAGGAACCTCTTGAATTTTCTAGTAAGAAGAGTGAATTCTTCATCTTCTTCTTCATCACTATCACTAGAAATTGTAGCCCTTGAAGTTGAGGATTTAAGTGCAATACTCTTTTCCTTCTTCTTGTTCTCTTCTATTTCCTCTTCTTCTTCTTTCATACTCATTTCATGAGTAAGCAAAGAACCCATGAGAACCTCCAATGTTAGTGTTGAGAGATCTTTAGCTTCTTGAATTACATTTTTTATTGAAGCCTGAGGTTTTGGCAATGATCTAAGAAGCTTCCTCACAAGTTCAAAATGAGTATATGTCTTCCGTAGAGCTTTGAGGCCATTTATAATATCATTGATTATATCGAACATGGCTTGAATTGATTCATCCAGCTTCATCTTGAAGAGCTCATATTTATGAACAAGTAAGGACACCTTGTTCTCTTTCACTTGATTGGTTTCCTCATAAGTCACCTCAAAAGTATGCCAAATCCCATGAGCATCTTGACATTGTTGCACCTTTTTGAATTGGTCTATACTAAGTGCACAAAAGAGGATGTGGATAGCTTTGTGATTTTAGGAACCAAGCTTTGGATCATTGTCATTCCATTGCTCCTTTGGCTTGTTGACAGTTTCACCATTAACAACTTTAGTAGGCACAAATGGTCCTTCTTCAACAATGTCCCAAACATTTGTGCTTTCCGATTTCAAGAACGCCATCATCATCGTCTTCCTATATATGTAGTCACTACCAGCAAAGAAAAGAGCTCAGTTAATAGATAAACCTTCATATTTAGACAAGTTGTTCATGGATACCATTTGAATCTTTTCTCTTAGGTTGTGAAACCAATATAAAGAGATTAAGCTCTAATACCAATTCTAGGTCCGAAATGGCAATCCAAAAAGAGGGTGGGTGGGGGTGAATTGGATTTCTAACTTTAAAATTGATTTAAAAATGTTTTGCACTAATCAATATGAGTTAAAAACAAAGTAAGAGTAATAAATTAATTCACATAAATAATAAATGTAAAGAGAGAAGAGTTAGAGAAAACAAAACCAATGTTTATAATGGTTTGACTCTCTTAAGCCTACGTCCACTCCTCAAGCTTTCCCTTGAGATTTTAAATCCACTATAAAATTCCTTCTTCAATGGATGAAGGCAACCTCTATACACTCTTGCTTCAAAAGTGCAAGATTAAACCAGTCAAGTACAACCCTTGTTTTCAAGACAAACAAGAAAACTATCATCTCTATATTACAACGAATTTTGTTAGAATTGAAGAACAAAAATATAATCTATCACTCTAAAGCAAGAAAGAAATTTCAAGTGTAAAAGCACTCTTGAGAGGAATATGAATGATTTGAAAATGTTAGCTCAAAAAGACTTAATGATGTTACAAGATGATGGCAAGTTGTTGTTCCTATATTTCTGAGGTCTCTTGGATGTATTTATACCTTTGGAAGTCGAAAGAGATGTTGGAGAATTGATTAGAGACTCTGTGAGATAGAGCATCCTTGCATTTAATGCTCTGACAAAGTGTGCAACTCGAGTAGTCCAATATATAACTCGAAATACCCACTATGAACACGATTTTTGAACCTCTAACTCGAGTACGCAATACCTCTAACTTGATTTATCCATAAACATGACCATTGGGACCACTGACTTTTGATATTTGAACTCTGATTTTGTTAGTCCTATGTATAATTATTTTTTTCTCCAATGATAACTCAAGTTATCCAACTTATAACTTGAGTTAGCCTTCAAGTCTTGCTTCATGTTTGATTGGATTCTTCAAGTTGTAAACATTGTTACTCGAGTTGGCATACATACTAACTTGGGTTATGTAGTTGTTGGTTAACTCGAGTTGGCTTCCTCTTAACTAAAGTTGTTGATTTTGAACATTGGCCTTGGAAAGTTGTCTTACCCGAGTTGAATAACCTCTAACTCGAGTTGCGAAGCACTTGTGTAACTGGAGTTGGACTTCATGTGTAACTCGAGTTGAATAGACCTTGTATAACTCGAGTTGATTTTCACACTTGATGGTCTGATTTTTCTGCATCTTCTAGACGACTTTGGTTGTTCGATAACTCGAGTTAAGGAATGTAAATTAAACAAATAATTAAATGAAAAGAAAAGGAAGATCACAACTAGTAACACTGTCCCCAGCAACAGTGCCAAAAATTTTGATCGTGTCTATCGCAAGCGCACGATAATCGATGTAGTTTTACCAAAGAGTATTCCAAGGTTATTGCATCCACAAGGACGAGACTGATGTGATCGATTTTTAAAATAAAATAAAATGAAAAGATTTGATTTTTTTATTTTAAAATAAATAGAAACACGAAATTAGAGAAACAATAATGAAAAAAGTGTTAGGACCTTTGAGACTCGACCAAGACTCTTATTTTTCTACATTTATGAACGCGTTATAATATTGAGTGTTTTCTCACTTTTATCTCCTAAAGCCTATTTCAAGTTCATTTAGGTTGTCTACATTTATTAGGAGGGTCCTTTCAGTCTCACCTAACTAAACTAGACTCGTTAAACTCTTTGTAGGCATGAATATTGCTATTACAAAACCTAACAAGTTTAATGCATGTCAACCTTACCTAATCTTCTTCTTTTGATCCTTCAACTAGGTTTTTCAAAACTACCATTGTGTTGGCCAAACATAACAATAATCAATTTATACTTGTCACTAAATCAAATGCAACAAAGACTACAAATACAACATTCAAGCACAACATATGAACTACAAATACGGCAATGAAAGAACAAATTACATTCATAAATATAGTAAATAGATGTCAAGGACTACATCTCTAAGTCCTAACAAAATATTTAAACTACTATGATTATGTTGAACAAATGAAGACAATAAGCTTGGACATAAATCGTGATAATAAAACTAAAGATAAGAAGAGAGAAGAGAAGAACTAATGTAGAAGAAACCTCTTTTAGTAGCCTTTAAGAGAAATATTCACCCTTTAAGCCTTGTTCTCGTTCTCTTTCTTTGAAACCCTAAAACATTCATACAA
Source organism: Flueggea neowawraea (assembly GCA_948243855.1). Taxonomy (NCBI): domain Eukaryota; kingdom Viridiplantae; phylum Streptophyta; class Magnoliopsida; order Malpighiales; family Phyllanthaceae; genus Flueggea; species Flueggea neowawraea. The sequence goes on along the minus strand of CAODLS010027148.1, from coordinate 4,039 downwards.
AAAAAAAAGAGAGAAAGAAAGAAAGAAAAATTTGTTCTTCTAAAGGTTGAAAGATGTTTAGAAGTGTGGTTAAGAGTGATATTTATACCAATCACATGTCCATAAAAACCCTAGCAATTGTCTCTCAAAAATGCCATTGACTTGTGCCTAGAGTTCGAATCTTGCCTCTTTTTTTGCCAAACTTGATTTTTCACGTTTATGGTGGTCATGACCATGAGGTGTGTCAGTCATGGTGGTGAGTTGGGTAGGCCCTTAAACGGCTTTTACGCGGAGCGAACTTTGCACCCTTTGATATCTTTCCTTAGCACATTCTTGCATCAATGTTGCAATTTCATAAATATGTTTTCCATGCCTTTTTCATCTCTTTTCCACTCCATTCCATGCATTCCTCATCACCCTACACAAAACACGAAAAGTGTGTAAATTCACCGATATCAAGTACAAATAAGGTGAAAATACTACACTTTGAGGGTTGAATTATTATGTAAATTTAGGATACATCCATAACCATATTAGACAACTAGACTTCAAACCAACATGTTTAGTAAAACAAAATATAAATAGTGTTCAGAACAAAATGGCAAGTCATATGAAATCATACAAGCAATTCAAAACATTTTCAAACCAATGCCTTGACATGTGAAAAATCAGCACCTGAAAACTATTTAAAGATCCTTACATCTTTAATATTCAAATAACCTAGAATGTCAAAAAGTAACTATAGCCACAAGACCCTCGAAATTCAATCACAGGAAAACAGACAGATGAAAATGCATTGTTGATTAAACAGTTAAAATGACATTTTCTTTTCTTCAAAAAGGGGGAAATAATGAATGCACGAAGAGGAAAAGGATATCAAACAACACAATATTTTAACAAATCAAAATAAGTTGAACCTTGTACTTACAGTTATGGTCACAATACAAGCATTATACCATCCAAATAGTATGATTAATGGTAAAAGATTGAATTTTGAAAGGGAAATTATTGTCTGCTCTTGGTGTATGTCCTCACACATACGCCAAGTAAATTAAGAAATGTTAGTAGATCTTAAAATAAATATTTTTACTTTTAGTGTATGTCCACACATATCTACGTGTTACTTATTAATTTGTTTTGTGCATGTGTTAGGACATACACCAAGAGTAGACTATAATTTTTCATTTTAAAATTATATTGAATCACGCCTGTTTAAAATACCATATCATTTTGTGAGAAAAAAGAAAAAATAAAAGAAGAAGGCAAAACATCAGTTACAATGAGGTGGGCTATCTAGCTTATTACATGAGGTGCATTACAATTGCATCACCACCGTTCCCTACCACTCGTGTCATTTTTTCCAATATTGTAAACAAAGCATGTACTTACTATTAAGAATGTCGAATTCTTTCAACAATATTGCATCGCCAAATATCTTGAACTTTCAATTAGATTTTCTATGATAAATCATAGTCTTAGATTACCTTAACTCTGGACTTTATACTAAATTTTTATTTAAAATTTACTAGTAATATACTTAAACTCGATCTGGATTGAAGACTGCCCATTGAGGACAACCCCTCCAAAAATAAGGTATGCCATTTAATAACAGCGAGCACACGGTATTCTTTAGTAAAAGGCGAAATAATAGTTCGTATGTCCTCATTGCATGGCTCCGCGTCAACAACATTAATTTCATGCCATTTTTATATGGAAGATTACACTATGCCTATCTCTTATTTGATGTGGGTTCTTCACTTCTTCTTAAGCAGAGCTCTCGTTTTGATTTTGAACGCCAAGTGACTATCCTGCCCTGCCCTTATAAGCCAAAGTATTGACTTCTTCTTCTTCTTCTTCTTCTTCTTCTTCTTCTTCTTCTTTATTTTGCCAATATCATGTTGCAGTTCAAATAAAAATTGCATCATCCTTCGCCAACCACAATTGTAGTTAGTTCCTAAAGGTAGGTTTATAACTTATAAGATGGTGAACTAACAAGCCACTCATAAGGGTTCCAAAACTATTTTTCCCAGCCAAAAGTTGTTTCCCAAACTACCTAATACAAGACAACAAGGTTGCATAAATCTATGGTATATAAACCCTTAATCATACTTTCTCTTCTCATCCAAACCATAACAAAGTTCCTTCACAAAGATTTACACATTGAACACACAAAATCCACTTAATGAACATCATGGACACATATAACACCTTTATGTCTGCGTTCTTCATTCCTTTGACATTGTCAAGCATCAATTCAGCCATGGAAGCTTGTAGTCAATTGCAAATGCCACCATTGTCGACTATTCCAACACTTCCACAACCCACACTGCTCACAGCACAACCATCTATAACAAAGCCCACTTTGCCACCAATGCCAAACTTACCCATTATTCCTTCATTGCTAATAGCTTAGCCATCTCTGCCCAAACCCACTTTGCCACCAATGCCGATCATTCTCAATAATATCCCTTCTATTCCAAAGGTTATGTTCTCTCCATTGACAAGCATTCCATCACTCCCCAACTTTACTACTACAATTCCTTCCATTCCTTTTTTGTCCTCTCCTCCTTCAAATTAAGTCTTCACATCTGAGAAGCGTCACTTTTGTGTGCAACTACTTCTATGTATACTAAACTCTTTTTTATTAATCGATTCATTTGTTGAGGAATATGGTTCCTTCGTTGGTTGTATTTAATTACTTGTGTTTGTTGTATGACAATTTATATTGGAAATTCTCTATCATCCTGATTTAGTTTGATTTATGATATTAATATGCATGGTTGGTGGTGATGTAGGCTAAATTTACATATTAATTCAAGCAATAATGCATCTATTTTCATCCTATAAATTGTACTTTTGCGGTGAAATTTATATGATTGTTGCGATTTTTGTAGGATGAGAGAAATATGAAGAAAATGAGTTGGGAATGATGGAAAAATGATTCAAAATGGAAAGGACCCAAGTAAACTCAAGAAATCATGAAGGAAATGATGGAAATAAAGTGAAAAGAGATGTCACGGCCGTGACAAACAAAAACCAAGTGCCATATTTTGGGCAGAAACTTATCACGGTCGTGACACTGGATGTGGGCACGCCTAATCCATACAACCATGATCATGACACTACCTGTGGGCACGCTTAAAGAGACAAAAATGTGTCACGGTCGTGACACGTTGCAGATGGCCAAAAATTAGCTCCAAATGAAGACAAATCAAGTGAGGACCAAAGGAACATTCTAGGGGCATTTTGGAGAGAATTTTTGTAGGGTTTTGAAGTCATGTATAGGGGTATAAATACTCCTAAAACTTACTCTTTTAGGCATTCTTGGTGACTCCTAGAATCATTCTCTTTGTTATTTCAAATTTTAGATAGATCATTCTAGGGTTTCATGTAAGAACAAAAGGGGAAGCTTTAAGGTTGGGAATCTCTTGAAGGCTACTTGAGGAGGCTTCTCTACATCAAACCTTCCTCTAATTATTCACATTTGTGTTTGGTTTCAATGTTTTATTTTTTTATTTCTTTATTGGGTTTTCTTTAAATATCGTAGCTTAAATCTCTTGTTAGGACTTAGAGATGTAAGCTATTGATGAATACTTGTTATTTAATGAATGAGTTTTGTTTTTGTGGATTTTAATTATATATTTGAAGTTTATTTTTAATGGGTCTTGTGATTTATGTTCTTAATTTGAATTATTTCCCATGGAATTGATTTATTGACTTGTTATGGTTAACTATGATTATGATTGGTCACTATGGTTGTAGTTTAGGTAAGCCTAGTTGAATAATCGAGAGATGAAGGCTAGGTGAGGCCCACAAGCATTAAACTTATGTGGTTTAGGATAGAAATATTGCTTGCCAACAAGGTGTTCGATAAAATTCGTTAATGGCTTAATGAACTTGAGGCCTAGAGGACGACCCCTTTTGTAAATGTAGATATGTCATAAATGACCTTGAGAGAGGCTTTAGGCTAGCTTGGTTGAGAGAACATTCATTCCTAAAACCCCATTCATTAATGTAGTAAGTAGGATTATTTAGTTGAAATCTCAAAAGTCCTAACGCT
>CAODLS010026936.1:0-10979 GCA_948243855.1 Flueggea neowawraea | reverse complement strand
TTCAAAATCATATCTTATCGGTGTAAGATTGGCCTATACTCAACCTGCAGAAGTGGAATTCGCCTAAACTCAAATAATGAGGTTTGCTCCACCATCGCCCTTAGTTGAGGTTTGCCCCACCACCGTTAAAAATCAACACGTATTTCATAAATACCGTAGTCAAAAACATATATCATGGATAGGAACCATAAACATAGTGTGGTGAGATTCGGGTCACTCTACCACCGTATAATGATTGTGGACTCTGCCACTAATCCATAATCCAATCATGTGTCTGATCAGGACAACATGGTTATCGTCTGCCCTGATAGCTAGACCATAACATGCATTGGTATACCAAAGGCTACGTACCCCGTAGCATAGGTGTCCCGTCTCCAAAACATTATATAATATCATTAAATCCAAAACATAACGGTCATGTGACCGAGTATATCAAAACAAATCAGATATATACGATATAGCGTATTTATATTATCTTCCAAATCAATTCCATAATCCAAATATATATATACATATAATCTTTCTTTCGAAAAGATATTCAAAACTTCAGTCAAATATCATTTACAGAAAAACGTGTCAAACTCCCAAAATAGGGGTCATAAAAAACCAAACTTACAGGTCAGAAACCAAAATAGAGAGAGATGATATACACCTACGTATATATCAGTTTACCAAAAATAGAGTTTAAATCTCCATTCAAATCCATACTATCTGAAAACATAACATGCACTCAGCATCAAAATCAGTGGAAAACATATATACAAATATATATGTATTTTTTCCCAAAAACGTAGAGGTGAATTTTTATTCACATAATTCAAATTATTTAATTTAACAATCCTTAGATTAGCTCAATTTACATGTTATGGTGATAGCACAACAAAAACACATATACATGGAAGAGACACAACCTATGTATCTGAAACTTCCATCCACTCACCTGGATGCCGAGTTTCCAAACTCACTAACCGCCGGTCGATGACTGGTTGCCTTGGAAATCGAACCGAGCTAAAACAAAATATTTATACAAACAAATTAATAAGGTGATTGTGACAATGCAGAACACATCTGAAATGCAAATGTAGACTCGGACGCCAATAGCGTCAGAAATCCTATTTTGATAGAAGATCTATCACTCACGACCCAAAAATCAAAATTAATATAAAATTACGAATTAGTCCCCGACTTTCATAAAATTACACTTTAGTCTCTAAAACCGCAAAACTTAATAATCAATTCCCAAAATTCTAGAAATTAATAATTAACCCAAAACTTTTAGAATTTATAATTAAATCCTCCAAATAACTCAATTTATAACTAAAACCTCAATTTTCTCAAAATTACAAGATTAATCAATATTTTCAAAAATTACAAATCTATACCATATTTTTCTAAAATTACAAATCTGACCCTTATGGCAAATATCGGACCCATTCCTCCAATTTTTCCAGAAAAATCAGAATTTATAACTTAGTCCTCGCGACAAAAATTATTCCAAAAATACCCCAAAACCCAATTCGAGCGAAACCCGATGTTCACAATGGTTCCAATCAACTCTAAATAGTCCCAGAAACTCAAATCTACTCTCAGTTTCGATCAAAAACATCAAAATCCGTCCAACCCGAAACCCAATTTTCTGACCAAAATTAACCCATTAAGATTCAACCATCAATTCTTCATTTTCAAGCTAGAGTCATGCATTTTCAACCTCAATATATCATTATCCAACAAAAACCCAGCTCAAATCCATCCAAAAATCACAAAAATCCGAACCCAAATTTCCATTTTCGGCCAAAAACTGAAACCCACACAAAACCCATCGGTTTAACCATGAAACCAAGCAAAAATAAGAGAGAGAAAGAGAAAATCACCTTATCTTGGTGTGAAAATGGAAGAGGAACGAATAGAGAGAGAATCCTGAAGACAGAGAGACAGTTTTCTGGGTTTCGTGAACAGTGGTCGACGAAGAAAGAAAATAAATGTCGGTTGGTTTGGTCAGTCGGGTTGGCTAGGTTTTAAAAACCTATACTCGAAACGACATGTTGTCTGATCCCTGGATAGCCAACACGCACGTGAACGACAACGTTCACACGCGAATGACATCAGCTACAGTAACTCGAACGACGCGTCGTTTCCTCTAGCTCACACAAACGACAGGTCGTCCCAGATCAAACGACATGTAGTTTTGCCAAGCAACACTGAAAGACCGGTCGCCCGGCTCTTTTTTTTTTCTAGATTTTGTATTTCAATTTTAATCCATTTTCACTTAACAAATTCTTTCCAAATCATTTATAAACTTCATTAAACACCAAATTAACATCAAAAACATAAAATTAACTCTTCAATCACCAAAAATAAAAATTCAAATTTTTACCCAAATATATTCAAAAAAATTATCCCAAAAATAATTATTCCACCAATAATTATTCAAAATAATTACTCTAAATATAATTATCCAAAAATAATTATCACAAAAAATATACGGGATATTACAAGTATGTCATGTTTGGACTGTGTGCGTTATATGGGCTGTTGTGCATATTGTTTATCCTTTGGGTGTGACCTATGAGCACGCTGAGGCTTTCTATGCACACAGCAGGGGGTGGAACGCACGTAGATTGTAAATCTGAATGAGGGCCTTCAAATTTGCCGTCTACGTACATTGTGTGGGATGCTACCCACGTAGAGCACTGTTCTACGTACACAGAATCCCTACTGTGTACATAGATGTGTTCTTTCTAGGCGACTGTGCATGAAACGCGACATGTCAGCCCGTGAGCCTATAAATACCCCTACCTACCCTTTTCTTCGGCCATAACCCATCTCAACCACCAGAGCACTTTCTCATTTACTTCTCTGTGATTTTCTTTGTTTCTCTTTGCTTCTACAACAGTTCTAGGGGTAAGAATCATCCATTAATTTTTTTTTTGTTTTGTGTTGCATTTGGGCATTCTATGGTTCCTACCAAACTTGGGATTTGGTTCGGATCTTTCCATTTCTGATGGAATACGAGTTAATGGGAGTTAGATTATGGTTGTTTGAGACCAGTAGCTTAAAGTTTAAGCATCTGTTTTGTGGGATTTGGTGTTTGAACCAAATGAGTTTCTCTACAACTAGGATTTTGGGTTTTGTTAAATTTCTTGTCAAATCTAGTGTTCTTTCTGATGTATCTTGATAGATATGAGTTAGAACTTCACAGATTTGTGCTGGGTTAAGAGATTTGACTAGTTATTTGGCATGGGTCTTGGAAGTCTGATATTCATAGTTGAGATTTGGAAAGATTTCAACTTTGTTTGTGGAGTTGGAGGATGGATCCATGTTCAGGAGTTCGATTTGAGTTAATGTGTATGCTCAGTTCCGTTGGGGATCGAGTGGAGCATGATCTTTGGCTCGAAAGTGATGGATTCACTTTCATTTGTTTAGGCGACTTTGAGAGTCTGCATTTGCATTTACATATCATGCATTTGGTATTGCCACAGTACCACATTGTGATATTTGTGATGTTTTATGTGTACAGCTTCCTGTTCTTGCCAGTGAGATCAGCCGCCGGCGAGTGGGACTTGATTGGTGCTTTGGCTTGGATTGTCAAGTGAGTGAATAGAAGCTTCAGACACATTGGTTGTGTCTTGAACTCTATTTACTAGTTTTTGACCTGTTGGATATATGCATCTGAAAATGACTAATCTAAAGGATTTGTTGAGATAAAACTGGTTATTTGTGTAATAATCGGTTTTGGATTTGAACTGATATATATGTATTATATATCTCTGAGATGATTTGAAATGTTGGATTGCATGATATGATTGTATACTATACGATAGTACGTTTTGGTTTTCGATATGTGGACACCTGTGCTACTAGGTATGTTGCCTTTGGTATACCAATTATTGATAAAATCCAGCTACCAGGGTTGTCGGTAGCCATGTTGCCCTGATCATGCACATGATTTGTTTATGATAGAGATAGGTCCTCATCACTATGGCTGGTCCACACATTTCGTGATAGTTGGCAGAGTCCATATCACGCTTGCTTAGTCCCATATCGTTTGTATATATTTTGACATGAAAATAATGATTTAAAATCTTAAATGATTTTAATACACTTTCGTGCATGTTGTATGTTGTGATTGCAAATGGTTTCGATTTTGAAATATTATTGTATAGCGTGTATATTTATATATACATATGAATACTGCTTGTGGTATTTGCGAACTGTTTTCAAACAGACTCTGTGAGGCACGTATAAGGCGCTCTGGAGCGTTATTTCTCAATGGGATTCACCCCTGTTTTATTTTCTGTTGTGGATGATTCTAGCGTCCAGGTGCACAGATTTTGGTTTCGGCATACATTTCGCATCTCGGACACCCGTGAGGAGATATTTTGGTTAGTGATGCCTATTGTTCGGGCTTCTTTTATTTTGTAGAGCTCCATACCAGATTACTGTGGAGAGTTGTGTTGTCTGTATACTCTGATATATTTATTGTATTTGATTTTATCAGAGTATATGACTTGTATACATTTAGTATATATTTATATATTGAGTTATATATAAATTGTTTTAAATTATAAAATATTTTTCCAATAAATGTTTTGGAAAATTAAATGATGGGTAGCAAATTCTGATTCATTGGAAGGCTTGTGCGGGATGTGCCGAACTTCCATAGACGGTCCGCCTCGTACGCCGGTCATGGTCCCAAGAATGGGTCGTTACATCATTTATACCATACACTATGTTAGTGTTTTACATGTTCACTAATGTGTATTCTTTATCTATGTTGTTATTACTCTTTGAAAATGTGTTAAATACACTAATTATATAGTTAATTGACAAATCACTTTTTATTTCTTTTATTACTAATTTAAAGAGAGTTTACATAGACAAATTTAATATATATTTTTTTTAAAATTAAATCAAAGAATGAAAATGTTTTAATCATTATGGCAAAAAAATAAACTGTTAAGATCTTCTTACATTGAGTTTTTATTGAATAATTAATTAGTTTGATCCAAATCAAAAATTTTCTTTTATATATATTGTAATTGCATGAAATTTTTATATAAAATCTATGTGTTTATCACAATTAAAACAAAATAATATCTTAAATATAATTATTTAATAATTTAATAAAAATATATATCACGTGCAACGCACATGCGTAAAAAAATAGTGTTTAGGAAAAAAAATTTGAGTTTGAAATTTTTGTTATAGATCCATGTGAACTTCAGATATTAAATTATACTTATTCTATAAAACTATATTATATATATATAATTGATTTATTAGAAACAAAAAATAAAAGAGAAAGATAAAGCAAAAAAGAGTCCAAAAATGAAAGGTAAGTTTTAGAGTTTTGGAGGGGAGGGGACGACGTTTTTCAAGCATGTGCTTGCACACACACCTCTTGTCCCTGTGTAGTTCCATTGCTGATGATAAAGTATATTGACATAGCTTTTCATACATTACTATCGGAATAATCTTTCTTACAAACAAGATTATCAAAAAAGTCGACAATTTTTCCTTTTCTGAATACGTATTACATATCATAATTAAGAGAAAGTGACATTATGAAATGATTTTATTAATATATATATATATATAATATTATTAATTATAGTATGTGTTTCCCATTTTTTGATTAGAACTCGGGAAAATAATGTCGTCATTTGGTGAGTTTAAATTTGTTGATTGTGCGAGCATGTCAAGGAATTAAAGTGTTCTTAAATCGAAATGAGAATTGAAATTGTGTTCGAGATCTTAACTTTCTTTCAAACGATTAATGACGAGCAAATGAACGAACTCGTTACTTCGGGTCTCTTGCTTTTGTAAGAACAATAGGAGGAACACAATGATGAAATAAAAATGAAAATTTTATTAAATTTATAGGTTGAGTACAATAGGCTGAGAGGAAAATGTAGTAGAAAATTAAAAAAATAAAGTTAAAGAACAAATGGAAAAAAAAAAGATAAATTAACCTATTGGAGGGGTGTTGTGTTGTTATTGTGTTGAAGATGTGTCATTCTGCCATGTACATTGATGTTTATATAGTGTCTTCATCAAAGATTTCTTAGTAATCAATTTTTTGACACCCCAAAAATCATGGAATCAATCCTTGATTGGTTGATAATTTTCTTAGTGGCAATCTCTTTTGAACTTTCTTTTTTGTCTCTGATTTGGTGTCAACTTACCTTTTATAATTAATCTTGTTCTCTAAGGAAATATTTACAAATTTCCTACCCAGGGACCTTTTCCTTTTACTGCATATCTGTTGCAAATCTCGGTTGTAATTCAATCGTCCCAAGGCATATATTTACGATTTTGCCATCCCTTTTAAAAAACTTTCCTGCAGTAATTTGGTTTGTTTCCTTCTGGAGATTAGTTTTTCCTTTTGCAATTTTAATCTATCATGATTTGATTCCTTTTTTCCTTTCTGATTTGCTTTCCGTTCTCACCTTTGCTCTTTAAGGAAATTTGTTTAGAATGAACATCTTGTGGGGTTTCTTCCTTCTTGGCTTGCTGACTCGCCTTCCTTGGTTTGAGCAAAATTATGGCGGAAATAGTATATTGTATTGTAAAGTTTGCATGAGTTTCCTACAAGGTTGTAGACAAATATTATTCACTTTCAGCAAAGACCCCAAATAAATTATAATGGTTTCGTCAAAAAAAGAAAAAGGTTAATGATACAAAAAATATTCTAATTTGTTTTAAGAAAATTGTTTTCCGTTTTTGAATTATAGTGATTGGCACTCATTGGAAGATAAGTTAACTAAAAACAATTACAGTTTACATTTGATTAGGAAAACATTTTCCACTCCTCTTGCACAAGTCTCTCCCACTGATACAGCACATTTTCCATCGAACAAATAACCAACAAAAAACAAATTCATTTTTCAATTATAACATTTTACTGAAAAATATCTTCTGGCTAGCAAACGGAACCGTCGTTGTCTTCGTCCATGTCCCTTCTGAAATCTGATCCAGTATCATATTTTGCTTAAATCTGAACAATTTGTCAATTTCTTTGACTATGCCGACCCATCATCGTCACAACTCGAACAAAAATTTGAAACACTAACTGGTCTGAGCCAGTCTCTATGTTTGGTAAAATATCAACAAATGCACCGAAAGAAGTGTTCATCTTTGTGTTGATGGGTGCCTGCGTGATGATGATTTTCAAATTCAGGTAATTTCTCTTTTGATCTGTGGTTCATCTTTCATAAAGAATAATTTTAAACTCCGAATTAACCGGTTAGCTTGTAGTTCATCAGTAGTACTGGTATTAACTCAAACATTAATAGGTCTAATCGTCTCAATTTTCAATAGGAGCAAATGAAAAAACTTGTTAAAAAAACATCGAATTAAAAATATAATTGTAATTTAAACAATATTAAAATTGGTTTCATTGTTAGAACATCTACAATACTCTCTTTAATTTATTATTTCTCTTTATAATAAATATTTTTTTTAAAATCATCCCAACCCTCTCTTTATTTCATTCTTTTATCTTTAAAAATAATATAAAGAGTAATTTTGAACTTTATTTGGTCTATATTAATGAATTTTTCTATTCTTCATATATATTATTCTTATTTACTAATAACTTTTAAATATTTTATAAATTTTAATAAATACAGAGATGAGTAGAGAGTAATTTTAAATAGAGTATTTATTTTCAATATATATAATTAATGTTGCTGTCTATTTTCATTAAAAATGCTAGCTAAAAATAGAGAGCACCATTAAAATGCTCTTAAGAAGTCAAAAATTCGATACAAACGAACCAAATTATAAGAAAACACATCTGTAATCGTCTCAAATAAATCTCTTGTTAGTTTCAATGTACCCGTCAACAACAAAAGGTTAAATATCTCTTGTATAGTGATGCATTGTATGTTGAGTTTTGATTATTAGAGTTTCAAAGATTACTTTATAATATTTTTTAAAACAAAAAAAAAAGTTATAATATTTTTTATTTTCATTAGGCTTGCCAATTAAAGTGCAAAGCCAGCTACAGCAACAATATTAGTGTATCAGAATCTATTTCCATATCAAGATTTATGCCGTTACCTGACAACAAACATGTTTGCGCACAATACTATTAAATGGCCTACTTCGCAAATAGCATTAAGAATACAAAATAGTAAATTTCTTTCAAGAATCTTATAACATATTTGTATTATTTACTATTCAATTTTATATTATATTTATTTTCATCAAATTCACAAGGCATCTATATTTTATATATGTTCTACGGTCTGTATCTATAATTAATCTTCGTTTACTGGGTCTCTTGAGAGACTCAAGAATTAACCCAATAAAATTTTACGGTCTAAAGCTCAAACTTCCAACTTTGTCAATACGAAAAAATTGCTAATTATCATTTGAACTATCTTATTCTGGTTATATTTATACAACATACTCCTTTAGCAAACAATCTCAAAGTCTATTTTATTCCTCTTATTAGTAATAATAACTTGAGCATGAGTAGCAATGCTGGATTAGTTGAGTTGTGCCATCAGATGATGACTGCATGAGGATACTATGGTAATTCAAGTTCTATGGCACAATTATATGGACCACCATTTCTGTTTCTCCAATGGTGGAAATGTCAAACAAGCAGCGTTTGAGTATGGGAAAGATAGTAGGATATTATAGGACACCTAATTAAGTTGCTGTCTTGTTCCCTACTATGTCATCTCTTGCCTCTCAAAGTACAACATTTTACACTAAAGAACAGCTGAGTGAACACGCATTTTCTCTCAAAGTGGCATCTTGGAATTTATGGTTGATGTATACATGAGACCACTTGCTTGAGGGAAAAAAATATATCATTGATTACAATACCGTCCACTTCAATTGATTGAATGGTAAAATGCTGATACTAAGCAGATTTTACCTGTTGTCAAAGAACAACGATTCGAATATTAGGGAGAATGCACTTGTTGAAGAGACAGAAGAAACGGAAGAGGACCATTAATATTTTAATCTCTGAAAATAGTTGTCCACTTTCTATAATTAAAAAAATTGCATGAAAACAAGTAATTTTATTTAACAGTAATTTTTTTTAGTAAATTATATAATAAAAAAATAGAATAATTAAATATCCTTTTAGAACATATGAATAATAATATGTTGAATGAGCCCTATATGTTTGTTTTCCCATAAATTATATTGTAAACGTAAAACAGACATTTATCATGCTGCTGTTTAATCTTTCCTCTATAACCTTTCTAATTTAGTAGTTCAAAACAATTTTTATGATTTACATCTTATTTGTAACATAATTGCTGAAGTAACAAGTCATTGATTGGAAACTAAGTGGGCTTTTCTTGGCACTGATAATAAAGACTATCAAAGAACAGGTAAGTATAGGGATCTTTCCTTTGGCGCAAAAAACAAAAAAAGGTATAGGGATCTTTCATGAACAGAAGCTTGGGATTCATGTCAAAGGGCTTCTGGAAACATATTAATTTGTACTAGAAACATCCAGCATGGTTAAAGACTCGTTTTCTCTCTCTAAAACTAAAATCTCGGTTAGGACGAGTCTTATAATTACAACCATGTACTAATACTACTGGTCAAGAGCACAGAAGTAAGAATGAAGAACAGGACAACAAACAAATGTATGTTAACATCATTCCTTGTAAATTTTTCAAAGATTCCTAACCAAAAGCTTCCACATAACTAAGTTGAAATTGATAGCAATAAATTCCACTTAACAATAATGCCAAGCACCGTTAACATCATCCAGAACCCACTTTGCTATATATTTCTCTACTCTTATTTTCTTTCTCTTCTCAACCTTTCTACCATAATACTGATTTGAGTCAAACTATACGTTCCCGATTTCAATCAAGCTTCCAGCAATACATTAAAAGGCCGGCTGTTTACTACTCTGCAGTTTGTTCTGATCTCTCCGGGCCGGCCGGACTGCAAATCACCCATCTTGATCATTCCTTCAACAAATGCTGTAAAAAATGCTGATTGATCCTTGCTGAAAAGCCTCACCCACTCTCTTGTTTGAGGAAATGTGAAAAGTGTCTGATCAGAATTCAAGAACCCTCTTCCTGCAACCAAGTCCTTGAAATATGCATTGTCAAATATAACTGGTGTTGAATCAAGGTCTCCTGTCACATTCTCATCCCCACCAAGAGGGCAGAGCTTGTTTAGTTTTTCTCTGAACCTAGGATCAATGGTTGGGTCTGGTTTGCCTGATCCTGCCTGGTTGTACAGCCTGAAGACTATAGAGAAACACCTTCCTTGCCCAATTGAGTGTGATCCTGAAAGGGCAACTAAATCCTTGGCATAGAGATTGAACTTTTGGAAGAGGTCAATGAGGAAACTTGCATTGGCTCTTGGACTTGGCATGATATTGTCAGAGTCTTCTTGGCTTGCTGTTAGACTATCTTCTCTCCCTAACTTCACTTCCCAACCAGGTCCTCCACTCTGGTTTAACAGCATAATTGATTCAACAAATCGAGAAAACAATTCAATAATCAAGATTTTAGTTTTCTCTTAGAAATTCAAGATTTTAGCTTTTTTTTTATCAGTACATTTGACAATTCATTTTGATGGATTATATTTATTTTTTTATTTATAATTTTTGGGGTGGTCTAAAAGATCGAGCAAGTTGACAAAAAGTTGGTTGGATTGACCCATTTTTTCAGAATATCCGGCGAGCACACACTCTGAGGCAGAGACCCTTTTACAAGTTACTTTATGCCCAAGTTGACAAAAACAAAAGAAAGTCTTTTACCAAGGAAAAGAAAAACCACCATAATCAAAAAAGGACTAAGTAGAATTTACCAGAGCAACAGCATCTCTAGCGGCCATGATGATTATGTCTGCACAAGAAACAACCCCAGGACAAACCTTCTCTAATTCTTCCTTAACTTCGTCAATCACTTCATACGACCTCAACGAGTTTATATTTGATAGTGACAGCTTTTCTCCAATCATGTCCGGTGTATCATCCAGCAACA